>CM034052.1:0-19179 GCA_019804595.1 Bruguiera parviflora | reverse complement strand
ACCGTAAACGTCACACTGTAACGCGCTGGTATGAACTCTGATGCAGCCAAAAACTTACAAGCCAATTATGATGAATTATGTAACGAAGCACCGTATTACAATAAAATGTTAAAAATGTCTTTCTGTCCTAACTGGGCTTGACCTTCTAGGTAAGTTCACTTCTTCTGATGGTGAACTTTTTGGTCATGATACTCGTGAAAGGAACTGATAATTTAGTCGAGATTCCACCACAAATCTAATCTCTGTCCTTAATTTACGAAAATGATTTCAAATGATAAAAGGGCAGGTTGAAAAGGCCTACTACAAAAGATAAAATCACCAAGTTTCAGTAACAAAAAAATTGAAAAAAAAAACAAAGAAAGAGAAAAGATTGAAACCGTTGGAAACATCAACAATTCAGAACTCTCCGATCTACCTTTTAAACAGCAGGCAACGAGTGGGACTCACATTATTAAGAATTTCGAAATGAATTACCAGAATCTTGAAAGCCGATCACACTAATATTCTTTTAAACTTTTAACACCACCTATTACCCCCAAAACTACCAACGGGCTTTTGTTGTTGGGTCTTCTAATCGAGAGCAAGTAACATTTTATGAACTTCTGACATTACTAATTATTTAGAATTTTAAGACATTAGATTATGAATCTTTGTCTTTTATATCTTACTTTGCCTTCATTTTGATTTGGGATTTCTTCCATAAGCACTGTTAACAAGGAAAACTTGCAATTACGAACAGACCAACCACTGACAAGTCACCCACCAAAATATGGCTGTCATTATTTTAAGAGCCTGCTTGGCTTTAGTGGAGCTCACTGTATGATTAGAACGTGAAGCAAATAAGATCGTTGTACTAATAAACTATCACTCAAATTTCTGTCAAAACCAATTAACTATAAAAATAAAAATAGGAGTTGCGGCAACGGAAGTGGCATTACTAAGTTAGCCCAGTAAGTGATTCTTCATTGTTGTAATAATCATAATAATAATATGTCTATGAGGACCAGCAGACTCCCCATCCCAATCAGCTCCACGATGATGGACACTCAGAAGTTGCCATTCCCCAGCAACCATTATTACAAGCATGATCGACGGATTGTCAAAAAGTTCTCAGCTAGATGCCCAACAGCGTTGGACATCATTGATCATTCATACCATGAGAAGCTATTTATTTGTATACTAATACACATTTAGTCCTTAGAGACACTCTTTATGATATGCTGCGAACCAAAGTGAGCAACACCAAAACTGGCATTGGAGCCAGGCTTTTGCCAGGGAGTCTCCGAACTTGTTAGTCAACCACGATCCAAAGCATGCAATAATCCAGGGCAAAGTGAACAATACCTCGGAAAGCATGTGAAGAGATGAACTATGACAATATTGGTATCCACATTAGGCATTGCCCCAAGGACGTCAAGTGTCTAACAAAGACTGTCAATCTTGATCTAATTATGCTCTCTATATAATACAATGGGCAAATTTTCAGAGAAATGGGCGTAGAAGGGCACAAGAGGAACATAAAATGAGCGTGCAAAATATAGCCAAAAGAAGACACAGATCCAACCGCTTATTGTATGTAATCCATACTTATCAACTGAAGGAGAGAAAACGGTTTATGCTATTGCAACACAGCAGAAATCAGAGCCTCAGCAAAAATATCCTGCTAGGTTGAAACCATTGTGACATTACCTCTTGAATAAAAAAGTCAGCACTGGAGCTAAAGGTCGATTTAACATCTGGAACTTACAACAGACCCATTTGTCAACTGATAATCCAGAAGCAAAGGCTTCTATCATTTCCAACTCTTCCCTGGACAGCATAAGGAAATGATAAATCTCACGTCGGTTACTGTAAATATGACAGCAGTAGGTAACAAACTGGAATGAAGGATCGTGGATTTCATTCTTACCATTAGCCCAAAAAAGGGAACAGAAGAACTAAAAAAAGAACACCGAACATATTAAGATAGAAGACCTATATCAGTTTTTAGGCTATTACAGCATCCTTTGGACTAAAATGCAGGCTCAAAGGTGTATTGATTGGCTTGTGTGTATGTGATCTTCATTTGATGGCATAGCTAATTTATTTTATGAAAACACAAATGCCATATGGTAAAACAGCAGACAAGTGCATCGATAAATGCTGTGAAATGCTGAACCATGAGAAGTTGACTAATCTATAAGGGCCATGCTAAGGTTTGGTGCCATACACAAAGATAAAAAATAGATACAGAACCAGCAAATTCTTACATCAGCTAGCTATCTTCAGTTTGATGTGATGAAAGACTTTTAGCAAACTGGACAGCCAATGCAGTAGGCAAAAATATACCTTCCACCAGGATGTCCTACATATATGATTAAGCTAATGAGGCCCCCTGGTACTAGGATCCTTGCTGCAGCATTCAATGCAGCCACCGTTGTCTCTGGAACTGTGGTTACAGTTTTGTCACCTCCAGGAAGGTACCCCAGGTTGAATGCAACAAGACTACAGAAACCCATGGAACTAGTTACTTCAATGAAAATTTTTAGTACACCTTCAATTGAATTCCTCGGCACAGGAATTCTCTGTATTAGGCAAATTAACTAAGAGATCCACAAAAGTTCCCATTAGTAAGTATAAAGCAAACAAATAGGCTGTAAGAAGCAAAAGATCATAAAATCAGGTTGCAAATAGAATAGAGCATGTAGTTCAGTAATATTATTTCTGTAAACTACAAGAATAAGTATGAACTGATAGAAAGTTAAGCAGTAATGAGTACCTTACAGGACTATTTTCGGGAACAATTTCCTCTAGTCTACTATGACAAATGGAAAACAGCTTGACAAGTTCTTTCTGTACAAATGCTAATTTCAGTTAGGACCAGCTGGATAACATGAGAAAATGAATTTACGTTACACAACCAGAAATGGCTGGATCATGTACCATAAAAGCTCAAACATAATGTCAATAAGGATTAATGTGCTACAGCAACGGTTACATGGGTACAAAAAAAAGATAGCCAACTAAAAATAGTATTTAACATCAAATCATTGCACTATTTTGTCAAATGCCAGACAGGTCTTAATGATCACGCCATTCTGCTGAATAAACTTCTCATCTGAGGGAGCAGATGAGGGGCATTTTCTTGCTGTTTCTTTCTTTTTTCTTAAAACAAAGATTTACATCACTAACAAAGGATACATTTGAATCAATTCCCACTAAAGTTTGGTTGAACCAGGTTTGCAAGACTAGAAATCAGGGATCCAAATGTATATAGAAGGAGCAGTGAAGCTTCAAGATAATCTAATGATGAGAGGAAATGGTAAAATAAGATTTCCAGAGACTGGAATTACATCAGCACAATTAGGCGTTAACAAGCCTATTTCAAATACAACTTGATGCCAAAGCCCACAGAATTATCTTGATAATATGGGATAAAAATTTGGAGGTTCATCACTGCAAGTCCACCTCTAGTTACTAAAAGTCAAACTGTAGGCGGACCTTAAAATTAGCATAATCCACTAAAGATTGAAGCTATTAATGACCATTATTGAGAAACTGCCACTTTGACCTTGAAACCTAAAACTTGTACAATATTTACTAGCTCCCCAAGTGAAACTAAAATATATAAAAGCAAATACACAACAGAAGCACCTCTTTCAGTGCAACAGCACCATCCAGCAATGAAGAAGTGCTTGCTAAAGCATCTCTTTGGATATCCAGCCCATAAACACGACCACTGCCTGAGTCATCGGCAACCAATTTGAGCATTGCTAAGGTGTCATAGCCATTGCCACAGGTGGCATCTATCACAGTACCCCCTTTTCGAATAACATGCTTCCATACCCTTATTAAAAACGAAGAAAATAATAAGAATAAGAGTGACAGATGTTAAATGTCAAAATCCATTTACAACTGAAGAAAATTTCAAATTCAAAACTAACAGTATCCTTGAAAAAAGCGAGGTCATTGTCAACAAGAAAGTAACAAGACTTGAGCTGCAAACTCTTTCAACAACAATGGGCACATAAATTCTATCATTTACAAACCATTTTATTTGGTCCTTACCCCATGCCAATTTTCAGCCAAAAAAATATGTAATCAATTTCAAACAGAAATCTCCTGAAGCAAACAGATTAATTTCAATGGACTTCTAAACAAAATAGAACCTGAACCCTTAGGAAAATGATGCTAGAGGTTTTGAAAGACCAAAACCAGAATGTTGCAAGATTCATTTCCGTGTAAAATGTTATTAATTATATTTGACACATATATTAACCATGTAATTCAGTTCCAGAGAACAGAAACAATGACTTCAAGATGGTCTTGTGTTTCTTGTTTCCACAGGGAAGTATTTAGCCATTAGATGCCTTAATGAATACAAATCAATGAGTATGCAGATGAGAGACATGTCATCTTCAAGTTCTGTTCACCAAATGCTGCTGTTTCATGTGAACAGCAAAGACATACAACTCAAGTCACAGACAACTTCACCTGAACAACATCCATTAGAAATAAAACAAGGAATGGAGCAGCTAGATGATCAGGTAGCCCAATGACAAAAAGACAAACGGTTCATATTTATACATAGACACATGACTTCATATATCTATATGGAATCGTGTTAATGAGAAACTGAATAATGAGCCATTGAGATCATGTCATTCTTTCTTACTCTCCCTTGGTTAGATAATGGTTTACAAAAAGGAAGTGAACAAATTAGAAAACAATAGTGCAACCTGCTTTTTTTTTGTTTTTTTTTTGTGAGGGTCAAGAAATCTGTCAGTTTCTAGCAATAAGAAATTGGAGTACTTTTGACATTAAAATTAGCAACCTTTATTTAACAGCAGAAAAACCCTAAACAACAATAACATCAAACCTATGTCGACATTCCTTTGTTAATGACAATGTTGAGACCCTCAGATTAAGGGATCTCAAGTTCAGGTCCTACCTTTTACTTATCAAAAAGAAAGGGTAGCTTATGACTCATGAAAACTGGTAGAAATGCTCACACGTAATGACAAAACATGGGAAAAAGGGAATTTGCAATGATCGGGCCAAAAGAAAAATATTCAATACTGTCCAGCAATCAATTCAATTTATCTATATCACAACATCCAATAGAAACATATTCATCTTGTCTGCTATTTGCTTTTGTCAGAAAACAAGCATGAATAATAATGCTTGGCAAAGATCCCTTTGCTTTCCTCTAACAAAGGGGCAGTAGTACAAGCAATGACATGATTTCAGACCTCTTCACAAACCTCACCCCTCAATATGGGAGTTTCGAGCACTGGGAGCAACTACGCGCATATGAAGCCAGTGAGGATAAATCAACAAATTATTTATAAATTTTCAATCTTTTTCTGTTGATTTTTTACGGTCCAGTACCGCTCTGTTTTGGGACTATTGGCTATGTCAATAAATATCAAGAAAACAACTTTAAAAAGAATTTTGTTTAAAAAAAAAGAAAAGAAAAGAAAAGAAAACAAAGAAAACAGAGAAACGAAGATGGGTGGTGGAGAAGTACCTACAAATGGGCTACTTCAGTTGCCTTCTTCTTGCCCAAAACATAACCAACCAAGTCATCCTCCACTCCTGCAAATACAGCATTCATCATCACATTGACACTCCAACAACGCGCGCGCGCGCACAAATGCGAAAAACAGAGAGGAAACAATTGAAGCAGTGGAAGAGAAAAGGGGAGAACCTGAAAGAGGGAAACGGACAGAGGAGGAAATACGAGTAACAGAGAGTTTTCTACATGGGAATTGGAGAATAGAGATGGGTTTGGCGTTGGAGAAGCAGCAGCAGCCGATGAGGCCCCGGTTTCGTTGAGGGTGGGAAACAACAGGCATCAGTAACATTAACAATCTTCTGTTGCTCAGACGACTCAAACTGTTCACTCCCATTTCCTCCCAAAATGTTTTCTAATCGGTCGGCCCATTCACTTTTGGACGCATTTGGTCTTGGGTTTAAAGGGCTGTTTAAGATATCGGATTCCAATCCTTGAGAGAAGAGCACACAATCAAACATTGGATAGTCGATCAATATATATATATTTACACACACGCACGCACACACCCATGAGTGACAGTACAAAGCAAAGACTTATTATATTTACCGTATAAATCGAGAAAGCTACTCACGAATGTAACGAAAGTGCAGGTGGCAACTAAGTATGTAATGTAACGTGAATTATTTTGAATTTTAGATTTAGTATAAAAAATTAAATTTATTAAATTTTAAATATATCTTACTTTAAATTTATTAAAATTTAAATTAATTAAATTTTATATTCAAATTATTCTAATTTTTAGATGTTTTAAATTTAAATTATTAATTCTTTAATATGCACGGATTGGATTAAACATATTGGGATTACCTCTTTGTCACCTCTACTCGATGCACCAACCATTTACCCACGACATCTACTCATCCAGGTTCAGACAATCCGAGTAATTAATATATTATTTGCATGTCTCCATCAAATATATATATATATTAGTTGCATGTTTTGCACGTCTGTGCAGAGAAATCTAAACTAACGGGAGCCGTACAAATTAACTAGAACAAATGGATGCCTGTCTGGTCAATTTCCATGATCTTGCAGCAAACCCCACAGCGACTGAAAAATGATCAACATCACATATTCCGCCTGTATATGCCCTCCATACGCACCTAAACGAATTGGGGTTTCTCATTTTACTAGGAAAGAAAGGCAGCTAATAATCTTAGCAATAGCTTTACTAAAAGTCGCAAAAGTCGATCCCACTTGAAAAACCTGACCGTGTCTTTCTAGTGAGCATTGTGTTCATTTTCATTCGGAGTAGAGCAAAGATGAGCCGGTCGTTGCAGACTGCCCCCGAAGGAAATTTCTGAACCAGAAAGCAGAGTGCTTGGGATATCTCTTCAGGCCATTTTTGTAATCAACATAATTGATGCCAAACCGAACAGTATAACCGAGTTCCCATTCGAAGTCGTCTAGAAATGACCATGCATAGTAGCCCCTGATGTCCACTCCCTCCCTGCCATTTTAAACCATATTTATTAGTTAGACACGTGCATTGAAATTGAATGGTAGGTTTCCCTACTCGATTACTTGGCAGCGGAAGCGAAAGAAATTTTAAGAGCTTGTTTGATATTCATATTTTAATAAAATTTGGTCAATTTACTTTGATATTGAGATAAATTTAATTTAATAATTTAATTTTTTTAATTAATACAAATTTTTAAATATAAAAACGTTTACATTAAAAAAATTTTATTCGATACAAATATATATATTTAAATATATCATAAATTTATATTTTTAATATATAAAATAAATTTAAAAAATTAATAAAGTATCACTTATTTTAATTAAAAATATTATTCTTAATAGAATATGTGTATTTTAAAATAAAAAAAAAATTAATTGAATAAGTAAATTGTGAGAATGTTGATAGAAAAATTAAAAATACAACGACAAAACTTACTTAATGGCTTCTAAAAGACATGATAGATGCATAGAGTGGAATTTGATCCTCAAGCCGTCGTTTAAGGCAGCGTCAAGGGGAATTGTGCTATTATTTGGATCAGCCATCCCTGTAAGTATCTAAATTAATCAGAAGATCGCTTTTAGATGTATCTGAAGCCGCAACACCAGGGTTCTATGAAGTGGAGAATTGTTTACCATTCTCAGTGATAATAATAGGAAGATTGTTGTATTCCCCCTTCACATACAATGCTAAATATCGAATTCCCTCTGGATAAATGTAAAGCCAACTAGCTGCAGTCTTCATGCAATCGATCTTAATTAAAATTAATACAATATCAAAATAGGCATAAAATTATAACTGCTGCCGACCAGTTAATTCGGTGTGTATGCCACATGTGTCTTTTTTCTTTTCTTTTCTTTTCTTTTTTCTTGTCGGTCCAGTTAAGTTGGGGATGACGATGTATTATATGACTAAATTTAGGTGCCAACCGTAAATCTCACTCTCAAACAAATGGCTTTATAATCACTAAGTTGTACTCTCTGGTTAGGTGATTTTTTGTTGCGTACCAGAGAAGAGCTAGAGAGTAGAGTACCTGCTCACCGATCGGAATTCCATTTCTTTTCGCTGTAAAAGGAAAAATTCAACTTCCACGTGGTTTCTAAGAAAAGGTGAGGAAAAAAAAAGAGAAAGAGAGAGAGAGAGAAGAGAGGAAGAAACGAGGAGATCGAATGCCACTTCTCATCAGAATTAATTTGGGTTAAAGTTAATTTTTCTACTCAGAAAGTCTTCACGTGTGATGAGAAATTTCACTAAAATAAATAAACAAAAATATATTCTCATTATTTTGATCTTGAACTCGAAGAAATAAAAAGAAGTATAATAATTTTTTGTTTTTCATAAAAATTAAAGCTTTTTAAGTCTCCCAACCGAAATAGAAGGAAAATAAAATAAAATGTCAGGAACCCAGATAAAAGCAATTAAAATTTGGAGTAAAAATTTTCTTTGAAAAAAAAAAAAAACTTAGAAGATTCAGACACTAAAAGAATATTAAATAATTTAGACTCACTGGTTAGATTAACGTGGCTATCCGTTGTATAACTTAGGTTGATGTCACGGACAGGGGTTGTGGCCTCTTCTGCAAACCTTGCTGTGTAGTAATTTACTCCGACGAAGTCGAGTGACCCTTCGACCATTTTCATTTCTGCAACTGTAAACTTTGGCAACCTGTCTCCCAACAAGTCTCGCATCGTCTCTGGGTAGTCACCATACGTCATTGGATGAATAATCCTACGTATAGCATGCATAATATGCAAGACTATTAAGGTTCTAATGAAATTATAAATTAAAATGTAATATAGAATTTTGCTCGTCATTTTTATTGTTTGTCGATATATTCATAATTTTATTATTAATGACGATCATGGCTATCAAAGGATTAAAAATATAATTGTAGAGAGGGGGGCTTTGGCCGAACCCCCACCCACCTCCAATTTGAAAGATTTTCCACAAAATGTGGGTTAGCACCCCTGCGGTGTCTTTGACTCGTCCTCTCCTAACCCACCTAACCAAATTAATAATTGACTGTTACCGTGTAAAAGGAAAAGAAGATTCTGAACTCTATCAAAATGTAACTTTTTTGTTTTTCTTATATTGACAAACAGTCCCCGGCCAGCTGTCAGTCGAACTTAATTGAGTAGTTTTAAAAAGTTTCAGTTTTAATTGATAAAACTAAAAGTTGGTGTGCTGTTCCAATTTGGGGGGAAAAAAATCAAAACGTTGGCCACATAAATTTTTGGCACTAAAACAACATAATGGTTTCCATAACTCACCATCCAAATGAAAATTGGAGAGCTTTAAGAGCAGCCTTTCTACAGCTACTCGTTGGATTTTTGGGCACCATCCAAAAAGTCTGCACTGTGATCCCAACTATTCCCTTTTGAGAAGCCTACAAATACAATCAACTCAAATTTAATTGGCAATTATATATCGTGCTCTCCCTCTTTTATTTTATTTTATTTTTTTTTATTTTAATGAAGGAATGAGATCCATGGATTCCAACTACAAGTCTCATCTCAAGATCCATGCTTGGTAGCCACTAGTCGATACCTAATTTTAATAGGTAAACACCAAGGTTCAGGGCCCGCAGTCGAAAGTCCTGTATTTGGTCACTTGGTATTATGCTAAAAGTTTGAATTCTAGTCTCTACAAATTGAGGGGATAAAAAAAAAACAAAAAAAAAACCAAAGAGAGAAAGAGGACTCTCACCCCTTTGACCATTGAACCACCCTAGACACGGACTAATTAAGAACAAGAGACTGGTAAAAACCTGATATTTCTCCCTGTACAACTTTACGGCAGCTGCATGAGAGAGAATCATGTTGTGAACCACCGTGTAGGGCTCGGTGGCAGAGTTGCCGGCACTACAATTTCCGATGTAGGGAGAACACCGACCCGGTGCAAAACTCCCCGTAGCATAACCAAAGTCCGCAAATAGGTTAGGCTCGTTAATAGTGGCCCAATGCTTGACCTTGGCACCAAATTGTTTGAAGCAAAAATCCACATAATCGCGAAAATCATCCCTAATTAATCATAGTTACTTTGTTTAATTTTTGGGATGGAGAGTTTCAAATAAAAAGCATCCGGATTAAGTCTTGTAAATCGCAATTCAAAAAAATAAAAAAAAATGTTGTAAATCCTTTGGCTACGTGGGTGGCATTAACATCAGACAAGAGAAAACATGAAACAATTGGCATAACCAACTTAACCTGTCCAAAAAAATAATAGTGCCAATTATATCTAAGTTAAAAATAAAATAATTTAAAATTTAATTAATTAAAAATGTAATTAAATAATTTAAATTAAAAAAATTTAAATTTTAACGTATTTAAAATATAATAAATATAAAATTAAGTATAATTGAAATTCATTATACTTAAAACTTAATAATTTTAATCTAAATGATTTGTAACAAAAAATAATTTCATCTAAAATCTAAATTCAGTCTAATATGTATATTTGTTATTTTTATTTAATATAATCACTCGAAGAGATGTGTAAGAAATAAATTATGATAATAATAATAAAATCTTAATTTGATTTGGGTATGCGTTACTAGCTTACACAATCTTAGAGCTCAAGAATCCACCATACTCCTCTTCAAGAGCTCGCGGAAGATCCCAGTGGAATAAAGTCACAAAAGGTTGAATGCCTGTTACAAATAAAAATTAAAAGGGGCCTTCATAGTACATACTTATATATGAGTTCAACTCTAGCAATGAACTTCTAATTATATTTTAAAATAATCAAAAAGAAAATAATTATATTGTGAAAAAGGAGGAAGATTACTTAACCATGGGATAGAAGCTCGTCTATAAGAAAATTGTAGAAATCGACACCCTTCTGGTTTACTCCTCCATTGATTTTTCCTTCTGACGACAAATTGTATCATTTAGCGTACCAAAAGGTTTCATGATTTTTTAGGATTTAAAATATATTTCAAATATGGATCAATATAGCACATTCTAAGAAAAACTTTTTATATAATTTACTATTTTATCGAATATTTGTAATTCACATAATTAATTATAATTATTTATGAATAATAATAAATATTTAACAAATAGTCATGATAATACAATTTTTTTTTTTTTTTTGGAGTTTGTGACCGTATAACATTTTTAAATTATATAATACAACAACTTTTTATCCTTAAATTCTTTAATTTTTTTTTTAATTTCAAAAGATGATAGTGGATTCAAAATTGATCTACCTGGTAATATTCTAGGCCATGAGAAGGAGAATCTGAAGGAGTCCAACCCAATCTCTTTCATGATGGCAATGTCTTTCTGCGCAACCATTCTTTCTAAAATAAAATTAATCTTTTTTTGGGGGGAAGGGGGATAAATTAGAGTAACTTTATTAAAGAAGAAATTAATAATAAAAAAAAATGATACCCATAAAAAAAAATAGAGGAACATAAACCATGAATATATTTCTTTCATGGACAAAAAAATGACAAAAGAACAATTTTTTTAAATATAGTAAAAATCGTAATTTAATTATAATTCACATATATATATATATATACCTTGTACCGATAATAAAATTCTTCCGCTATGTTTCCGTTGCTGTGGTCCGCAATTTTTTCTGCAAAGCCAACATTTCTTCGATTTTTGAGCATCGAGACCTTTTCGATGATCAACAGAACAATTAAACGAGCAGAACAAATATCCTCACAATTTTTATATTTCTAATTTCATCTTTCCGCATTTTATTTAATTCCAAAATGATCCCAACTTCGCGACCGTTTTTGGCCCCCTCAAAAGTCCAACGAAGGTAAGGCATATGTCTGTATTGTCACTTTCGCGATGAAAGAAAAAGGAAAAAGTGGGGTGGGACAAATTGCAAACGCTTTTTCGTTTATTGGGTTTTATTGCGGTAGTTATATTACATCAACACGGAAATGGAAGACAGTAATTAAGTATTGATTCGAATTATTAAAATTTAATTATTTATTATTATTATTTATTTATTTTTTTATTAAAAACATTAATTATAATTAATAATATAAATTTATATTTAATATTATCATCTATTATATATTTTTATTTTATTTTGGGGGTTGTTATTGTACTGTGCGAACCAGCTCAGAAAGCATGTGACATATATCAGCGCTGGGCTGGACCCCGGCTATCAATGTCTAGGGGCCACATGCTTGGGGTCCATCTTTGCATCCCGTCAACTATTGATTTTCTAGCCATATCGTCACACCCAACAGTCAGCGTTTTTCCAGTTTTCAGTGAGAGAGAAAGAGAGAGCCACCAACCAATTACCTGGGTATTGCTGAACAAAGGTATCCCAGATGCTGGGCTTTCTGCCGTCAACACAAACTGCTCCTTCATACTAAAATTAAAACATATAATGATAGACGGGATACCCCAAAAAACAAAAACTAAAAAAACAACAAAGAAAGAAAACTTTTGTTTTAGAAATTTTATATTTTTATTTGTACATGGGGGCACTCTGCCGGCTCCCGCTCCGTGGGATCTTGGAAAAAGCTTGGAGACATCGAATGTGGAGAAACGCATAATAACTTGACTTTCTTTTCTTTGAGATCGATTTCATTAAATATTGAATAAAAAGCAAGATAGATAGATGCATGCCTAAAATAGAAAACAGCCGAAGTTGTGCCTAGAGCATGAGGTTTATTTACCTGGTAGTAGCATCTTGCTTTGCTTTGCTAAGGAATGCGTAATAGGATTGTATATAGATCAAATTAAGGGAAAGATTGACATGATTATCAGTTATCGAATGATGGGTAGAAGAAGATCAAATTGATAACAGACCTGGTATGCGCTTGATGCTGCTCCAAATACAAATCCGGCTGGGAAGCTACTGCGGTTGAGGAGAAGGTGCAGCTGACTTGACGAGGAGTCGCGTGAACACGAAGGTCCAACGCGAGGCAACACTAGAGAAGCCAGCAGGGCCAGTAGGCTGAAGTGCAGGGAACCATTTCTAGCTTCCATTGCCATACACGCATATACGTGTACCCTCTGTTATTATTACCTACATATTCCAACCTTCCGGGCTGTTGGGCAGCGGGTTAAAGCTATGTAAGGTAGCGGCAGTACACTCGGCCTCATATAGACAGAGCAAATACAACTATTAGGTGTAACGAGTGGAAGTCGTATTTTTTGGTAGGCATAACAACTATATATCTTTACTAATTAATTGAAGTTATGAACATTTCTTAGGTACAACAATGATGTATCTATAGGGATTCGGGTTACGGTTCTTGAGATGAGCTAGAAATTATTTTAGGTGCTAACCATTTCAATTTAATTAATAAAGTCTTTCGGTATTGTTTCCAGAGATTATAATTGGTTGAGGGAGCTGAATGTTGATCTTGCTTTTGGATGTGGGATGATGAAATAACAGAAATGAGCAGAGTAGACTGGCGGTTTTGACTCAGACTGGCAGTTTGCATCGTGTTATTTATTAGGATACTCCACAATAAGAGTATTCTCTCTCTCTTTTTTTTTCTTATTTTTATTAATCTTAATTTTTTTTTGTAATTAAAATTTAAGATTTCTAATTAAAGTTTAATTTTTTAATTATTAAAGTGAGAGATACATTGTTTTTATTACTAATAGGATGTCCATAATAACCCTCGTTTTTTGCGGCTGTTGATTTTAAGCATTAAAGTTGAACGACATGTTTGGTTACTGATTAAGGAGCTGCTTCTTGTTTAATTTGAGACAAATTGGTGTTATGCTCCTTTATTCTTTCCTTTCTTCAGAAACTCAAGTACTTATTTTTATTTTTATTGCCATGGTAGATCATGGTCTACTTAACAGCATTCTTATGAGAAAGTTTTGTTCCAGTCAAGCCTACCACTCTAGATTAACAAAATTCGATTATTTTTGTATCTATATATATTTAAGAAAAAGGAAAACTGGGTTGTAGTGCACGGAGAGTCATGCTACGGAGTCTGAGAAACTACCGAATATAATTGGTCATCCCTATTTTTAAATAGAAATTATTTTCGTAACTTAAACCCGTGATGTGCAGAAAAACTTTATTAGTATGTTGAGCCTCATCATTTCTTTCAATCAATTACTACGGCGGGATGTTTAAAAACTCAACGATCGCGTGCTAACTTAAATTTGCACATACGTACGTGCAGGAATTCTAGAAGTAGTGAGAGCCACTGACCTTGCAACATATGCCAAGGTGATTCTTAATATCTTTACCAAGCGAGCAACACTACAAACCTGAAGTAGAGCGGAAGCTGGGTGAGCCATGGGTCTGATTGTTTCCTTTTAGATGAGCTTTGTTTGACGTTGTCAGCTTTTAGCAGAGGCTTGTGTTTGGTCGGGTGCCCTGATGATTGAGGTGATGGACGGTGACCTGGTTGGCCGGGCAGCTCAGAGCAATACTGTGGTGTTCGTCGTCATGTCCTTGTACTGCTTTGATGCTTTGAATGAATCTACTTGCCCTTCATAAAGAGAAAGAAAAAAAAAAAAAAATCCGCCAACCTCAAGAACTGTTAGATGAGCATCCAACTCTCATTTCTGTGTTTGAGTTAGTTTCTAAATTTTGTTTAATTGAATTCCTTTGTGTATGTGGTAAAGTTTTATGGAGTTATCCCACCAAAATCAACATGTTGGCATGGTGAGACAGTCTCACCCAATAATACTTATTGGTGTATGGAATTGATTTACTACAGGATATAAATGAATGAGCATCACACGTTTCACCAGAAAATGACCTGACAGTAAGGGCAAATGCTTGGTTATTATGCACCGTACAGGGAAAAGAGTTTGCTAATGTGTACTCTCCACGTACCTGGACGAAAAGAGTGTGGCCGTTTCTCATTTTGGGAGCAAATACAGGAGTTATGGCAAGGAGTTTTTTTTTTTTCTTTTTTTAACTCAATGATACTCGAATCATTTACAAGATTAAAAGTCTCGAACTCGAATTAACCAAAAAATTAAAAAAAGAATTTGTTCGTCACACTTGGGGCTGTCTTAACAATAAACTGGCCACATTTCAACTGTCAAAGATGGCTTTTAAGTTAATCAAATATTTTGTTGGAAATGGACTTAACAGAGGCCCACAGCAACAATGCACGACATAAATTCTAGTGAAGGAAGAGCCGACATCTCCAAGCCCATTATGTGCCAGTGGTAGGTTATTATGCCCGGAAGCCCACCGAATAAAAATTGATGGACCAAAAGGGGTGGATACCCTACTAAATAAAAATTTTAATGGTTAAATATGGATGCATTTCGAGTTTCTATGCACTGGAGTCCTCGTAGGGCGTTGTACGGGTTCTAATCATTTAATTAATTTTCAGTTTCTTAGGTTCACGCCATTTTCGATTAAGTGCATTGTGGAAAAATGAAGGGTCCTTCTTTCTATACGTGAAAATAATATCAAAAAATACATTAAAAATTTTGCAACGTATATTAATAAAAATAAACATAGAAGGAATACCATGCCAAATTTTACAACGTATAATTATAATACAATATATGTCAGAGAAAAAATAATAATAATAATTCATGCCAAACTTTCAATATCATTGCAGTTTATGTTCAAAATTTGAACATAACACGAGACTTTAACGCTGCTATAATACTAGAAACTACAATGAATTTGTTTCGACGCAATAAAGTAAAGCATAAGATACATGCAGGCATTTTTTTGCATGGAAAAATGGTATTTTTGTTTCGTACGATAAAAATTAACTAAAAGCAAATATTTACGACATGAAATCATTAAGACTCAGAGAACCAAGAGATTCCAAATATGGTGGTGCTGTGTTGCATCCAGCCGGGTTGATGTAAGTCAAGTCTAACAAAGATCCTACAACAAACTAGGGAGAGAACTGGTGAAAATCAATGCATGAATAGCTTAAAAGTATCTCGCCGGTCGTTAGATCAAATTTTGCCAAAGACTCGCGAACTGGATAGCTTATGTGTGTTTACAGGGTCAGTGAGAGCATTTAAGATGTAAATAATTTCAGTCACAGTATTTTCTTAGAAAATTAAAAAGGAGAAAAAGGTTTAGCCGAATTAACACCGAAGGCAAACGGGGGTCATTTATCAAAGTTGTTGATGGTTCAATATTTATATCTCATTCCGTCAAGTACGACTTTTGGTTACCTACCCGAAATCCAACATTGCATGAGAAACTACCCGAAAATTTTTTGGATGCAGTCAGTTTGAAAATTATATCAAAACAATGTATTGATCCATAATCTATATATATATATATAGGTATATTGAAGTCGAGATCCTGTGACATACATGAGAGAAAAAAGAAGGTGAAAATCAATGCATAATCTTTAAGCCAAAAAGTTATCCTGCGGGTGTTCGACCAAATTTTACGGGTCATTGTTTTATTTCTAAAAGTGAAAGAAGAAAATCAATACAAATCGACATCCAAGTCATAGATAGCTGTGCAAGAAAAGAAATATTGTCTACGTCTCCAACAACTTGAGTACTGTCGCCTTTCCTGCGAAGTAAATGATCAGCTAATTCTTAAGTCAATTTCCCGATGGAATGGACTCAAACCCATCAATTGTGATAGAAAATTCAACAAACAGGGCGGAAATTAAATGCTAATTTTCGTGACTAGCGGATTGGATATTCTCTAGATGAGTCTGAGCCGGAGAGGTTCTGGGCTGGAGACTCAGCAACTTGAGGCCAGCAAAACAGGCGTCAACGCTCTTTAACGATCAGGTCTGGGCTCAAAGGAGAAATGCAAGAAGAACTGATGCTTCAAGAATTTAGATGCACGAAAGTATTAAATAGACAATATAAACTAATAAGATTAGTTCTTTTATCAAATACTATTTTAATATTTATACCTTTAAATTTATATTATAAAGTCCAGAAGAATTGTGACTTTTTTCGGAAAAAAAATGTCATCATTTTATGTCGTTGCGTAGCTGACGGGTATAATGGACTTTTTATTTGATTTTTCCATGGAAGAACATCCTATTGGCTAGAGGTGATGAATGTACCTTTCAATTTCAGTCCAGCTACTTTGATTCTCTATCAGAATAGACAAAGGTCACCGCCTATGCCACGGGAAATTGGCAAAAGATGGTGGGAAAACTTTTAGGAAGAAGGCCAAAAAGATTTGACTAATCATTTACGTCATAAGAAACGAGTCAACCCCCGAGTCGTTGGGCAAGGCCAGTTCACCCCATGTGGCTGTGGTACTATTAGATTCTTCGTGTCAGGGAATGTTGAATGGAAATGCGATATGTTTTTTGCGTGAAGAAAATTCTTGCACAGACATTCTTGTAAAGATGGGAGCTGATAGTCTTATTGGTGGGACACATCTCGATCTTCTTCCTACTGTTTTGATGATCTGGCTAGAAGGTGATAGTCAGTGCTGCCTTTGTTCAGTATTAGTTTTCTACAGTTTTTCTTTTTTTTTTCTTTTTAATTTAAATTTCTCCCTTTATGTTAAAAAAATATATAAAAAAAAATAATTAAGAGTTGTTCTTAAAGAAACAGTGAAATATAAGACCCAAATGCACCAGAGTTCTTTTCCATTTTCCATGTTGAGGAGCCGTCCATTGACTTTGACAATTAACCTATGTTGACTTGTCTGTCCATTCCACTTCATTATTTGTTTTGTCCTTTCTTTTTTTCTATTTTTGTTAAAAGGGCGTTTTAAATACATCAGCCTCCCACACTTTCCAATATAATAAAAAGATCATATATATATATATATGTTATAACCAGCAGTTTATTAGCAGATATAATACACGTGTCACAGGATTCAAGCTGATTAGTTTAATGTATGGCTTACGCTTACAGCTAGCTTGATGTATGGCTTATGTTTATAGACATCTACCCGATCGCATCAAAACAACTTCAATGTAGTTCCCCAGGCAACGGCATAACCTTCAAGTCTTCTCTCCACCTTCAGATTATAAACAAGCAGCGTGAAGAAAAATTTTGAGGAAAATCTTATCAGAGCCCTTTGAAAAGTCGGATAAATGGCAACGATATTCTAAACTAGGCTGATTTGATCTTTTGTTTCAATGACTTACATTAGTTCGTAAGAAAATAAAGACACAATAATTATAATTGATTAAAAAATTTTAAATTTTATAAAATTTATTTAAAAAATTATGAATTAAAAAAATATTTTATATTAAAAAAATAAAGAGAGAGTTATAATATTATAATAAAAAATTTATAATTAATTATATTTTAAGATTTTGGGCGTTAAAAATTTAATAATTGTCATCTAATCATAAAATTTTAAAAAAAATTGT
The DNA here is from genome assembly GCA_019804595.1 of Bruguiera parviflora. Taxonomy (NCBI): domain Eukaryota; kingdom Viridiplantae; phylum Streptophyta; class Magnoliopsida; order Malpighiales; family Rhizophoraceae; genus Bruguiera; species Bruguiera parviflora. The sequence goes on along the minus strand of CM034052.1, from coordinate 915 downwards.
CAAAATTCTACTTTTCGAAGGTGTTATCCATAATTCAAAGTGTGGTTTTCTTTTTTCCCTATAAATTCAGGCACCACCGTAAAACAACAGATCACATAGAATTATTCCCTCGAAACAACTTCGCAACAATGCAGAAATTATTTTGTCTTTTGGCACTTACTCTCTCCAATCTAGTGCCGATAGTTTATGGTGATAGTTTCAGCATTGATCTAATTCATGTTGATTCACCACTGTCTCCTTTTCATAACCATTCTCTCACTCCTTCTGAGCTCGTAAGAGCAGCTGCTCGCCGATCAGTCACCCGAAGTGAACAGTTCCAGAAAGCTTTAGACCAAAAGACTATCCAGGCTCCGATATCCCCCGGCAAAGGAGAATATCTTATGAAATTTTCCATCGGAACCCCACCAGTTGAAGTGCTTGCAATTGCGGACACAGGAAGTGAGCTTATCTGGGTTCGATGCTCTCCTCAACAAACACCTTTCTTTGATCCATCCACATCTAGCACTAATCAGGAGCTTCTTTGCAGCTCGCAGTACTGCCACGGGGGCCTGAAAAAAGGCTGCAGCAGCTCAAACAAATGCGTGTATCAAGTTACCTACGGGGACAGGTCACAAACCCAAGGAATACTAAGCACAGACACCTTCACCTTTGATTCAACTACTGGCCAAGCTGTTGCCTTTCCTGCATCAGTGTTTGGCTGCGGTTATGAGAACCAGTTTCGGAACCCAATAACTGGAATTGTTGGTCTTGATATGAGGCCATTGTCACTAGTCTCTCAATTAAGTGATCAAATTGATCATAAGTTCTCCTATTGCCTGGTTCCCTCTTCGTCAAGCGCTACAAGCAAATTGAGATTCGGACCGGACGCAATTATATCGGGCGCAGGAGTCGTTTCGACCCCAATTGTCACCGGAT
>CM034051.1:10966377-10997999 GCA_019804595.1 Bruguiera parviflora | reverse complement strand
TAAACCCTAAACCCTAAACCCTAAACCCTAAACCCTAAACCCTAAACCCTTAGCCCTAAACTCTAGACGCTTGGCCCTAAACCCTAAGCCCTAAACTCTAGACGCTTGGCCCTAAACCCTAAGCCCTAAACCCTAAGCCCTAAATCGTAAACTCTAGACGCTGTGCCCTAAACCTTGAACCTTGCCTTTGGGAAAAGGAATTCTATCACATTTATTTGTCTACATTTGCTTATTCTTCCTTCTTTTACAATGGTACATGAATTTTTTTTTATATTAAGCCCTTAAATAATTCACTCTTTTATGTTACTCTTATAAACACGTCGAAAGCGCTCAGAATTGGGCTCTTAGATTTGGGCTTCCGGAAGTATTGAGATTGGATGAAGGCCTAGTATTTATTTTACTTCGCAGGAGCCGAAAAAAAATTGAAAAAGTCATCTGTGTCTTTGTGCTTACTCTATTCTTCTGTACAATAATCACAATAATATTGTGAGGTTTTCGTTTCTGTAACCCATCTCCGGACGAGACGAAGCTCTCCCTTATTATCTGTTTTCTCGTGATACAACCCGCCTCATCAGGTTTGATTTACGCTTCCTCGTAGTTCATATGGTTGGTTGGTTGGTTGGGTCGTGGAGTTCATCTTTTGGGATCTCAGTTAGATCGTCCTTGATTTCGCAGATTTTATTCTCTAATTCCATATTATTTTGCTCTCCAGCTGTTATCATGGCATCCAATTCAAACAAGGATGCTCTTTCTGGTAAGCTTTTATACCTTTCAAATTCTCTCTCTCTCTCTCTCTTTCTCTCTCTCTCTCTAAATTTTTTGCTTTGTGTTAATCCCTCTTGATCCTTGTAATATAACCTCAAGTCTTTGAGGCTTGTAATTGCTTGCACCTTTTGATTATCATCTCTGCTGGGAACAAAGCTATTGATTGTACACTGAGGTTTATGCCGTTCCAAGCAGAGTAGCCTGTTTATGTTGCATCTGAATACTCGAAGCAACTGGTGATTAGCCCTTCTGAGGGAGTAATATATTGTCCTTTTACCAAAAAAGGTCAATAGGCACCAATTATTAGTCCCAATTATTAAAGGCTGAAAGCATTCCCAAATGCACCATCTTTTCCCTCAACGAACATTGTATCTGTCTTCCTATACGGCTAGCATTGTTCGTGAGCCTTTGTATTTGGTCAGAGTATGTGCGGAAATGGAATTCCATTCTCTAGATGCTTCTCAAGCCTTTGATCTTGTGAAGAAGCACTCCTATATAATGCACTGGGAACAATTGCTTCTCTCCACTCCCCCCCCCCCCCTTCCAGCAGACAAAAAAGAACCTCTGGGGCCAATAGCCTGGTGTAATGACTTTCTGGGAAGTTTTAGATGCTTGGTTGCTTGTTCTCATGTACCTCTTATGTTGTTCTAGATAACAAAACAGGTCCAACAGAAAATAAAGCCTCAAACTCAGAAACGCCATCTGCAGAGTCACAGTCAGGACAGAAAGGAGCTTCCTCTTCTCCCGGAGCTGGATTTGATTCCAACTCTTTTGATTTCTCAGCAATGGCTGGCCTGCTTAATGTATGTTGTTTCCCTTTCTGTTGTGCCTGGAAAGTGCCATATATGCCCTAGCAACTCCTAGAAAAGTTTCATCCTTTTTTTCTCTTTTTGGTACATTTCATAGATGCAAGTTTCCTCAATTCTCATGTTTCTTGCTCCAAAATAGTTCAATAATTATCATGTCCTTAAATACAGCATTCTTTTCTCACAAAAGCTTCAATTTTATTGGCATAAAGAATGGAATTTGAAAGTTTTTGATATGCACTCATGATTGGTGTCAAAGTTAATGTTGGTTATTCTTGTTTTAATGACTAAAATAAAGAAAATTTCCCTATTGCTTGTTTATGCAAGGCAATTTTAGTTCATGATAGATGTCAGACATTCACACTTGCACCTTCTTACCTGGGTTTCTTGGTGTTGTTTTTGAGTTTGAAATTTCAGTTTAGCTAGCTTATGGGCTTTGTAGGACCCCAGCTTCAAGGAACTAGGTGAGCAACTAGCAAAAGATCCTGCATTCAACCAAATGGCAGAGCAGCTGCAGAAAACATTTCACGGTGCGGCAGTTGAAGATGGCATCCCTCAATTTGACTCACAGCAATATTATTCCACCATGCAACAGGTTATGCAGAATCCTCAATTCATGACTATGGCTGAGCACCTTGGCAATGCATTGACTCAGGTATTGTTGGCATCATTCCATCAGCAGTTGTAGTTTTCTTTTTCTTTTACTTGTATTTCTTTTTTTCAGGTGAATGCATGTATCTGCCTGTATGGTGCCCTTATATACACCATTAAACGTCAATCTAGTGTGGATGTTTGCATTTTGAGTGCTTGTGTGTGGCTGTCTTTCTGTCTCTCTGTCTTTTTCAGTAAGTGCATTGTCTAGAATGTGTCTGCTGGATGAAAATTTTAGTGTCATGTTTCTTCAGGATCCTTCAATGTCTCAAATGCTTGAGAGTTTTTCAAACCCTTCACATAAAGATCAGATTGAAGAACAAATGGCTCGGATCAGAGAAGATCCTTCCTTAAAGCCTATTCTGGAAGAAATAGAAACCGGTGGTCCAGCCGCCATGGTGAGGTTGGTTATCCAATTACTTAGATATCACTATATACTGGTGACGAGGGTATAGAAGTGGGAAACAAAATTGCAGCATCAAAATACCTAGATGCTTCCTGCCCCAAGGTGTTAGCAAAAGTGGAAACTTTTGTTCCCAACATATTTAGTTCTATTTTCCTTACTCATTAGCAGACAAGTTTGGCTCATTTAGGTACTGGAATGACAAGGAGGTCCTGCAGAAATTGGGCGCAGCAATGGGACTGGCAATTCCTGGAGAAGCAGCCACGTCTGCAGATGAAGTAGGAAACGAGGACGAATCAATTGTTCATCACTGTGCCAGTTTTGGTGATGTTGAGGTAGGGTAAAACTTGTATGTTTCCTTTTTTATTATTTTCTGGTCCATGAGAAAGTCCATTGGGCCATGAACTTACACAATGGGAGTGATTTTCCCCATTTCTATGAGTGTCACACCCCCTTCCCAGGATTAGAACTCAAAACCTTTAAAATAAATTTCTAAGTTTTTAACAACTAGAGTATCCTCTGAGAGACAAACTTGTATGTTTCTTACTGGTTTCCTGGTTGATGCATTTATGTATGTTTTCACTGCCTCAATTTCTGTATCCAAGTATGATCTCATGACTGATTTCCCAAGTGCACCCACCAATTATGAGACTCTTTTAGAGCAATGTACAGGATTATTTATACATTGCTGTTTTTCAGGTCACATTGCACACCTGTTGCTTTTATGTTTCACTCCACACACTTTATAAATTGAAGGTCCTTTCTTTTGATAGCTACATTATTTTTCAATTAGGGGTTGAAAAATGCACTAGCTTCTGGTGCTAACAAAGATGAAGAAGATTCGGAGGGAAGAACAGCATTGCATTTTGCTTGTGGGTATGGGGAGGTATGATCCTTACTTAAGCCACCTTGCATTCAATTGTAGCATTTGAGAATGAGTGGGCACAGTTGTGGGGTTGGGGTTGGGGTTGGAATCCTCTACTTTTGATTGATGATATTACTTGAAATATATGGCCATCATACTAATTTGAGGTACTTGCAGACACCACCTAGAATGCTGCTCGATAGGATGATAAAAGTATTCAGTATTTGTAGCTGTTCTTGTTATGGGATATAGATGGAAGATGATCAAGCAGTTTGTTCACACCCATTAAGAGCAGAATGCTTGTCTCTGTGCACCCAAGCATTTATAAATAAGTGCCAAGGAACTGAGTTTAACCAAATTTGTTGGTCCACACCACTCTTGTTTGCATGGTTGTAAGCAGATGCACTTGAATTCGTTTCAGGTGAAGTGCGCTCAAATTCTTGTGGAGGCTGGAGCAACTGTTGATGCACTTGATAAAAATAAGAATACCGCACTTCATTATGCAGCTGGCTATGGAAGAAAGGAGTGTGTAGCCCTCCTCCTGGAAAATGGTGCTGCTGTGTAAGTGCATAACTTTCGGTTAAATGAACTTCATCTATGAGCTTCCCTTAATACAAGGTTGTCACCTCTAACATAATCTATTTTTTTCTCATACTCCAGCACCCTTCAGAACATGGATGGCAAGACTCCAATTGATGTTGCAAAGTTGAACAACCAGCATGAGGTACTGAAATTGCTTGAAAAGGATGCATTTCTGTAACTTGAGAAGGATGCATTTCTGTAACTTAAGGTGTACAGTCCCATATCCATGCCGGGCTCTGCCATATTGTTGTCACTTAAGTGTGTTGGCCCGATATGTGGTCTCTGCTGTACTTGCTGTTGCCTGATTGCTACATCTTTATGATTTTACTGTTGGTGGCATAATCAACCTGCTTTTCGTGGACTTGGGATTAAATGGACGTGCTACATCTTGTTTTTACTTCCTGGTTTATAACTAAAGTTAAACTGCCTGCATTTTTCAGTCTAGATATTATTTGTTTGTCTGTTTCCTGTTTGAGTGCCTTATTCTTAGTCACCTTGCTTTCCAAACCTATTTATGGTGCCCTCCGAATGAGACCCTGACAAACAGGGTTGATACTCTTACTTGCATCACTTGCCAAGTATAGATCCCGTGGAAAACAAGGAAAGCGTTTGGGAAGGGTTAAGTAAAATTTGACGTAGACTCTTTGGATTTTAGCGACACGAAGCCAGCAAGTTTGGAACACGGAACAACGATTCATATAAATTGCGAGGCTCTTTTGTTCGGGATGAGCATCTGTCGAATAGGGAGAATCAGAATTTTGTTGACATTGTGTGGGTATACACGATTGCCAATGCAGCTAAGCATTAAGAGGAAGCAGTGTGCGTGCAAACCAAGTCGAGGTCACGGCTGATATTATACACCGATATGGTCAATTATGTCTCTCTGATCGATTGTTCGTGGTTTCGGATCAGAGACATGTATGGAAAAAATTGGATCGGGTACGTTTAAGCGTTAACCGAGGGCTCTGTGAGAGCATTTCATTGATCTCTGACACATGCAGGGCCTAGGGCTTTCCACCGGAGACGGAAGATCCATACAACCATGTTCGAATAACGTACTTCATCGTCCCTGTACCGGTACATTGTCACACAATGATCCTACCCGCCACTCCTCAGAATCCAAGAGGGGAAGATTAGGTCCGTGACTCATTTCACTCTAGCTCATCTGCGTGCTTACATTTTATTTGAAAATATATCTGTAATCACTAATCATAAAGGTCAAAGTAATTTTTTCTTACTTTGTTTATATAAAAAAAAAAAAAAGAATGTAGGAGAATTAAGTGAAAGTGTATCCAATCGAGAATTGCGCCCATACTGTCTGACTAATTTGTTCGGTTAAAATATCTGAGAAAAAAATATATATCCATCTTTTAAAAAATAAAAATAAATCTCTGAAAAGTTTTAAATTTTTGAGAATTTTTATTAAATTTTAAATTTTTAAAATTTTCAGACTTTTACTTTTAAAATCTTTAAAGTTCTAAATTTTAAATTTTTATTTTATATAAATTTTTTAATAAAAATTAATTAAATTATTAAATACATATTTTAATTTAATGAATATTCTCTTAAAAATATTTTAAAATATAAAATCATATTTAAAAGTATATTTTATTCAATTTATAAAATAAAAAATAAAATTTAAATATTTTCTCATATATTTGAAAAAATAAATAAATAACATTTTTATCTTTTATATATAAAAAATAAATAAATTTAGTGACATAAACATGTTAATATATATTTAGGGCATATTTTAAGGATATTTTGTATCATTTTTGTTAAGTCAAATTGCATATTTAATAATTTTATTAATAAATATTTTAAAAAGACTCATATATAATAAAAATTAAAATAAATTAAAATTTTAAAATTAATTTGAAAACTAAAAATTAGTATTTAATTATAAAAATTATTAAAAATTTAAAACTTATTAAGAAATCTGTTCTTACATAATTAATTTTTTTATTATAAAATTTTAACTTTATAATAACATTAAAATATTTCTTTAATTTAGAGAAATCTACATATAAGAATATATAACATATATAAGAATCTTCTCAACACTTGTTATTTTCTACAAAACAATCTTAAAAAAATACAACATTAAGTTATCTAATATTTCTCGCACCTTTTTCTTACTTGTCTTTTCTTAATTGATGAGTTATTGACTATTTGCACATATTTATAAAATTTATAATTGATATTGTTAACTAGTTAGATTTATATAATTTACTAATCAAATTAATTATAATTTAATATATTATATGATTTCATGATTTAATTACTTTGAAAAATACCTCACTTCCATTATTGTATTTAACTTTCTCTTTAATCTTATACTTAAGTTTTTTATTTAGTACTTTTTCATTCATATTTTCCTACTTGAATGATATTTTCTATTCACTCTAAGTTATTCACAAATATTCTCATATTTTTCATCAACAAAATTCCAATTAAAGTTATTTTTAAAGAGAATTAAATACTTCAAATAATTTGATCAATACACATATTATTCATTAGTTACAAAGTTACAATATTAAGCATTAGTCATGATCATCTTGTTTTTGTGTGGGATTTGAAATTATATTTATTTGTTACACATTCCCAAATATGTTGTTTAGTATGTTATTTGTCTAGAATCTTGTCCATATACCAACATTGGTGAACTCTCAAAGTGAAACATATATATACTTTTAAAGAATATTAGAAAATTTACTCAACTAATAAAAAAAGATATCAATTTTTGTAAGTAGTCCCTCAACTTTTAATAGTATATAAACTTGTCATCAATACACATTACCATATTGTTAGTGCACATTATTACACCAATTAACAACTTAAATATTTTTTTCACTTAATGTCAATAATGTCATACATTATCATAATATCGCCACATGTTATTACAATATATGCTTTTATCTCTATTGATAACCCCATTTGATGCTAATGTTACCATTCAAACCTAATCTCCCTTAACTTTTTTTAACATGTCACTTTATGCTAATTTTAAATTAAGTATTAGTATTTCAAGTTAAAATATTTAAAAAACTAACACTTATTCATTTGAAATTATCACCATTGAACAATAAAGTGAAACTAAGGAAAAAATTAAATTAATATTTTAATAAAAAATTTATTTAATTAATTTAAATAAATATAAATAATTTTTTATATTATATATAAAATATTTTATATTATATAAAGAATCTTAATATAATATAAAATATAAAAATTAATTATATTTAATTAAATTTATTATTCTTAAGTTTATTTGAATTTTTTTCTAATACAATTATTTTGTTATTTTTGTTATTATTTGAATTATAATACTCTAAATCTTAAATTCTAAACCTAAATATTTATTTGGTCAAAAAGGAAAAAGAAAGGAGAGATTTGGAAACTTGCACTATCTTTGATTCGACTAAGAGGATCACTTTGTACGACATAAATTAAGGTGTAGAAATTTTGATTTTTGTTTTTTCTTTCTTTCGAAAAAAAAAAATGCAATCCAAGCAGATGTCTTTTGTCTTGAATGGACAATGGATGATACATAGCCGTCTTTTTTCCTCTGTTTTTTTGTTTTTTTCGTCTCTCTTTTAACGGAAGAGCAGACATACGCCAGATTCAAATGTCGTATAAGTCGAAGAATGTGTACCCAAAAAAGCAAAAAAACAAAAGAAGAAGAATAGAATGGAAAGGCAGAGCCAGCCCCAGTCATCTGGGTTATCGTTAGTGCCTCAGTCTCATATTCAGCCTCTGATTTCCGTGGCTTTCTGTTTTTCCAAGAGCCACAAATTATCTTCTTCATCCTCCAAATGGAATCAATTGTCCTTCTCTTCCTCTTCCTCCTCCTCATCACTGTTATTTGGGTGTTCGTCTCCAAATTCCCCTGCAACTGATGTGGTGATAAGTCAAGGAAGATCTTACATCGCTGGCTTGCCACAAAGAAGTCAATCCTTATATCGCGATGGAAAAAAAAAAAGACAACTGTGAAGAACCAGAACGAGGGCAAGAGCACGAAAAGGAACAAAAGGCAGGGCAATAAGAAGAAGTAGAGCAACGGCAACCGCCGAGGTGGTGGCGGTGGCGGAGTGATGTAGACGAGGATGGGGGATCTATTAGCGTCAGTGGGAATTCCGGAACCATCATACCGTCGTGTGCGGTCGGGGTACTCACCGGCGTCGCTGTGATTCTCTTAAACACATCGGTGCACGAGATACGCGACTTCTTCAGGGACGGCATTCCCTATCGAGGTGCATCCTGGTTGAGAGAGGGGCCCCTCGATTCTACCTGGACTCGGGTCGTCCTGGTGCCTGTCTTTGGTGGCTTTATTGTTAGCATCCTCAACGCACTCCGATCTGCTCTCCCCGCGCGGGACCACAAACCTAACCTCAAGGCTGCATTTGGCCCTTTCCTTAAAGCAACAGCTGCTTGTTTCACCCTCGGCACTGGTAATTCTCTGGGCCCTGAAGGCCCTAGCGTGGAGATTGCTAAGGGCCTTTCCTCTCCTTCTTTGATCAAAACTCCCCAACAAAGCTTTCCCTTCTGGCTGCTGGTTCCGCTGCTGGCATCTGTTCTGGTTTGTTCCTGCATAAACAAATACCAATGCATCCTTAGATCTTCTTCTCCATTCAGTCGCTCCACCAAAATTAAGTTTAACAATTTTTGACCCATTCCTCTAATCTCCCAGGATTCAATGCTGCTGTTGCTGGTTGTATGCTGCTGTTGCTGAAACGGAATCATCCATTTCCCTTACCAACACGACTTGTATGGTTATACTAAGCGCTGTAATAGCTTCTGTTGTTTCAGAAGTTGGTCTTGGTTCTGAACCTGCTTTTAAGGTCCCAGAATATGACTTCTGCTCCCCCGGCGGTAAAAACAATAATATTGAAAGTTCTTTTGCATGTATTCGTTCCCTACTGCAGATCAACATGTCAGATTTTCTTGGTGATTCACTTCATATCATGACCTTTTACACGTTGGATAGCACGGTCAGTCTTTGACAAGGGCACACACGCACCTCTCTCTCTCTCTCTCTCTCTCTCAATATTCTTAATTGGTTACTTATTACTCGGCTAATTTTATATTTGTTTATGGTTTTTCACATTTATTATCACTGCATGCTTTCTCAGATCCATTCTCTTATGTGTGATTTTTTAACTCTGCAAACAGAAGAGGCCACCCACCCTTTTCCTCTCTATACCCACATACACACATACATACACATTTACACACACACACACACACACACACACATAGATATATAAGGACATGTATACCTTACTTCATTAGACAATTTTTTTTCCCAAAACAATATTAAGAATATTGAAGAGCAAGTTTTGGTGTAACAATAAGGTTGCTCCATTATAACATGGAGATCACATTTTGAATCACAAAAATACCCTCTCTGTAAAACCAAGGTAAAGTTGTTGACATTTGACCCTTTCTAGACCCAATAACATGGGCGTCTGGTGCTTTGCAATGCCCTTATTTAGTGTTAAGAATGTTGATACCGCAGAATGATTATAACTTTTTGGTTAACTACATTTAGCTTGTAATTCAACTGTCAACACAATGCTTCTGTCCCTTCTGAGATTCAAATTTACAAAGAAGATTATTGCCGTTTGGTCCTTAATGTAACATAAACGTAATACTCTATAAATCAGGTCTGCCTTCTTTTTTAATTACCTAATTTACTCCCAAAATGGATTTGCCAAAGTTTTCTCATCTTTTTGGTGGATGGATGCAGGGCTGCAGCAGCCAGAGAATCCCTCAGATAGATTTCCCTCTAGAAGCAAAGGCCTAAATTAGGATGAAAATTCTGTTTCTGTGCAATATTTGCTTTGATAGGTCAGAAGTTTACAGTTATTGTACTCGCTCCAATTATGTAGTTGTCTACACAGGTAAAGGTCTATAGAAGCTTGGTCTTTTAATTATGTTCTTAGCAGTAGCCAGGCACATACAGCTCCAAATGGCCTGTTAGAAAAACTAGCATAGGCTGCTACAATGTGTCTTTTACCGAGAGGAATGCAACAAAAAGATAATTGGGTGCTCCTCAAATATTTTCCTTTTGGGGGCTGATGACAGATTGTTGACTGGTCAAACTCAAAGAGGTATGGAACCATGTTCATGGCTTACATTTTATATTGTTTACTACTGTATTTTCTTCTATGCCAGGTAGGTTGAAAATTTACTAATATGGTAGTTGAGCAGAGCTTCTAAAATTAAGCCTAATTCCATCAGGGGCAAAATTAAGCATTGGCTACAGTCGAAGAATGCATTTGTTGACAACCTAAGGTTGGGAAATGCTTCAGCTTTTCCAGATCAATTGGATTCTAGCGGTTATGAGTCGGGTATTGGACTGTGAATCCCCTGTGCAGCAGATAGCTCACTACTCGCTTCCATAAACAACGGAAAGGCCCGAGACATTCAGTAAATGGAGCTAAGCTCCTTGACCCAATAGTCCCATTACCATATTTTATGCGACTCTGTAAGTTTGGTTCAAGAAACACAATGCCATTAACATGGAATTTCTACAATTGGCTTCTGTTTGGTATAAGTTTTGCTCCCCAACAGTCGTTTACAAGCTGTCTGTGTGAATGGCTCTATTAGCCTAGCCTTTATTCTTATTTTAGTCACAACCCATTCAGGAGCCCCATCTAGTAAAGTCAACTTTTTTATCAGATAGGGTAATGGCATATTTTCATCACCCCTCTTTTGGTAGAGTTTGATAACTCTGTACCAACAATTCAACAACCGACTTTGGAGTTAATCGGCATTGAAACGGTAAAAAATTGCGGCCGCGAACGCAGTTTACACGATTACCACTTGATCTACGCAGGAAAGTCGTATCAGGAAGTTAATCACCATTCAGTTTCCATTTGTTACAAGCCTAAACTGTCACCTCTGTTCCACTAGCAGTCTCAATTTGCAAACCGCATCTGATTCACCCTTTTGGCCCTACCGTAGGAACTAAGCTAAAGGATCTTAAGGGCGAAAAATCCAATATTGGGATGAGATCATCGAAAGGATCTGCACCTCGACATCTAGATTACAAACCGAGATCATCGGAAGGATTTGCACTTCGACGTCTAGAATACAAACTGAGTAAATGTGTCTAGTGTGGGGGGCACCAAAGTCCAAACTTTTGTTGTTCTGGTCAAACTAGCCAAAATTAGGAGTACTTAACTTTTTTGATGAAGAATTGGGCAGCTACGACCAACCGCCCGGGTTTCTCGGCAAACCATTTCCAGGTGTCGTGTCATGCACTTATAGGTAAGGCAAAGAAAAGATTCATATCTGAAGGGAACTTGGGAGAGAGAAAGACCGTTAGGTTACAAGAGTAAGTTTGAAAAGTAGTTGAGCAGACGGTCGTACTCAACTTATGCGTTCTGTTTGAGAGTGCATAATTACAATAGAGTTTCTCGTTACAAAACAACCATACTTTTAGTGGCTAGTATATGCATTGGAAAATAAGGGACAACGAAGATTGAGTAAAACCCGTAGGAGTTAGGACGAGGATCATGAGCGGTTCTGTTGGCGAGTACCACCAAACGGTCATGGGCATAGCCACTAAAAAGATCACCTCAGCTATTTAGTAATGTTACCAATTGTATTCCTTTTTATACATTCAGACCTTACTTCTCTGCTTCTACTCTTTGCAACACCGGTCAGGGAGCAGGTGAAAGAAACTGGAGGCCCCCCTCTTCCCCACCTAGAACACCACTAGCTTTATTTTAGTAGTGTTCTCGAATCGATTCCTCTCGATTTCCCAAGCTTCGTCACATTTTAAGTAAAGTAAGTTTCCATCATTAATTAAACTCCTCAAATACGCATATTATATGATATATGCAATTATAATGCACATGGTTTTCATACGAGTTCCAAGGATGCATCCAAGTACGTTATTAGGTGCGGGGGAAGCCTGGATAAACTCCTTGGCTTTCTTTTCAGCAGACCAGAATCGCATTCTTCAACTTGATTACCAACCAGTTTTATCTACCGTGGGTAGCGAAGCCTTCAAATTCTAAACCTGAGCTATTTGAATGCGTTTTTTGCTCCAGGTTTTGAGGGTTTTATTGTATCATGGCTGACGATCTGGAAAAACCGTTGCTTAATCCTGAGAACTTCAACCGAGAAGGAATCGATTTGGTGAGTTGTGCATCAACATCCATTTGAAAATTCGACTCTTTACCATTGTTTGATTCAAATGCATCTAAATCTAGTTGTACAACAAGAACTCTGAACTTGGTTAATTTTTTAGGAACGCTTGCCATTGGAAGAAGTCTTTGAGCAACTCAGAACATCACCAAGAGGACTTTCCTCTGAAGATGCGGACGCTCGACTGATGATTTTTGGCCCAAACAAACTAGAGGAGAAGCCTGTAAGTAAATCATTAATTGAGAATCTTTATTCTTGACTGTGAGTATTAACCGTTTAATAGTTAGCTTCAATCTCACATCATGCGGAAGATCCTATTCAAGTGGAGCCACAAAGCAGAAGAAAAAACTGAAAAGCTTGACTGGTTTCCTCAAAAAGTCAACTTGTTACTGAAATCCTAGCGTGCAGCATGCAGAAATGAGACACACTAGACTTTTCGAGAGTCGAAGCATCCATCATAGTTATTTACTCTGTTCAGTTGTTTAAAAATGAGTGCTTATCATGGTCCAATTATGGATTTTGCTTCAGTCGTAGGTGTGAACATCCACTTAATAATACATACGGGGAAATCTAGCATACTTTAAGGGTTCCTATCTTCCACAATATTCATACTGTGCCCATATATATATATATATATATATATATATATATTTTTTTTTTTTTTTATTTTTTTTACTTTTTTTTTTGGTGTACTTGCTTACATGGGAGAGAATAATCAATTGACTCTATTTGTGGAAAAAGCGTTTAAGCCAAAGCAATCACGGAATTCAACTTTATAAGTATTACCCTGCATTATGTGTGGCAGGAGAACAAGTTTTTGAAGTTCCTTAGTTTTATGTGGAACCCCTTGTCATGGGTTATGGAAGCCGCAGCAGTAATGGCAATTGTCCTTGCCAATGGCGGAGTAAGTGGTCGTTTACTAGAGCTACTTTTCCCTATTTTACATGCATCTCTTCCTAAATCTATTGATTTGCAAAGTGCAACAGAAAAGGGTTCTTGCATTGCATGCCTTTTGTAGTTATACGTAGTGTGCTAATCCTTGGGTTTGGATTACGCAATGGCGTTTCAGGGGCAAGGACCCGACTGGCAGGATTTTGTAGGGATTATTTGCCTACTTTTTATCAATTCAACCATCAGTTTCATAGAGGAAAATAATGCAGGAAACGCAGCAGCTGCACTCATGGCCCGTCTGGCTCCCAAAACCAAGGTAACGTTAATGTTTTGTATCTCACTAATTAGGAAAGCATTTTAAAATATAAAAGAAAAAATATATATTAAGACTAATGGCCCTAATCAATAATATAATTTATTATATATTAAAATATAATGTGAACCTGAATCGATAATAAATTTATTATTATTATTATTGATGTACTATATGCGAGCACTCCCCAAGCACTCGCGACTAAAGTTCACCGACACGTTTGCCAACAAAATTGTAATTGTAATGCTTCTTCTGCACATGGATCGAGGCTCTTAGTTTGCCCTCGGGAATGGCCTCCACTTCGAGTCTCAGGTCAGCCCAGTGGCAGTGGTGGGCCTTCTCTGAATCCACTCCCTGGCTTCCTGGTCTAGCAAACCCAGAGAGAAAGAGAGAGAGCGAGAGAGAGAGCGAGAGAGATTAATTCAGTTTAAGATGATGTTGATGGATTCCTAAGACGAGTTAGAGAGAGGGACTGATATTCTCGGAGTCATTCATGTCTCGGTGCAGGTGCTCAGAGATGGACAGTGGCAAGACCAAGACGCAGCCATTTTGGTGCCAGGAGATATCATTAGCATCAAGCTCGGGGATATCATTCCCGCTGATGCTCGACTGCTTGAAGGGGATCCCTTAAAAGTTGACCAGGCAACATTCATTTTTCTTCTTTCTTCTTCTTCAACAACTTTTCATATGCTTGGACTGAGAGAGAGTTCCTTATTCTATGT
The DNA here is from genome assembly GCA_019804595.1 of Bruguiera parviflora. Taxonomy (NCBI): domain Eukaryota; kingdom Viridiplantae; phylum Streptophyta; class Magnoliopsida; order Malpighiales; family Rhizophoraceae; genus Bruguiera; species Bruguiera parviflora. The sequence continues at coordinate 10,983,841 of CM034051.1, read as the reverse complement.
CGGATTGGATTGCTAGTATGATTGCGTCATTCTTGTAACTGGAAGAAGATTTTCTGTGCAGTCAGCTCTCACCGGAGAATCTCTTCCCTCCACCAAGAAGACCGGAGATGAGGTTTACTCCGGTTCCACATGTAAGCACGGTGAAATTGAAGCTGTTGTCATAGCCACTGGAGTCCACTCCTTTTTCGGGAAAGCAGCACACCTTGTCGACTCCACTGAAGTTGTTGGACATTTCCAGCAGGTAATTCTCATGAAACAATTTACCACCTTTCAGCCGGGTACTGTCCACCTGGAAACTGTGTCCCCGATTATATTTGGGCCTTTTTCAGATTCACTTGTTAGATACTCACTTTCTTCCTCTGTGTTTGGAACTGAGATTCAATCTAACACATTATTATTTGAATGTGCAATGGATGATTCAAAATGTCTTGTGGCAGGTCCTTACCTCCATCGGGAACTTCTGCATTTGCTCTATAGCTGTAGGAATGCTTCTTGAAATTATTGTCATGTTCCCGATACAACATCGCTCATACAGAGATGGAATCAACAATCTCCTTGTTCTCTTAATTGGAGGAATACCTATAGCAATGCCAACCGTGTTGTCTGTTACACTTGCAATTGGTTCTCATCGATTATCCCAACAGGTGCAAATTCTAATAGCTGCAAGCACACCGATAGCTGTAGTTTGTGTGGTATAAAGTGCTTGTGTTTTGAGTATCATCAATACAATGTTTGAGTTGAAGTGAAAACAAGTGAAAATGGATACGCATATTGTCAAAATTGCAGGCCACATCTTTAAGATCATGATTTGATGTTCTATGCTTCTAGCAATGTCCCCCACTAAGGCATGTTTCACAAATGGAATCATGATTCTGACATTCCAGGAATATCTTGCACATGTTTTCAATTTTTTCAGGGTGCCATCACAAAGAGGATGACTGCAATTGAAGAAATGGCAGGAATGGATGTCCTCTGCAGTGATAAAACTGGAACACTTACCCTGAATCGCCTCACTGTTGATCGAAATCTTATTGAGGTACAAAGGCTCGTGTTATGTTAATTAACTCCTCTTGCTATTTATTCAATAAATTGTTAAAAGAAAAGGAAAAATAAATACTTGCTGGTTTTCCTTCATGTCTTCCTTCAAAAAACTGATAAACAAGACTGACTGGTCAACATCATGGTCAGTCTATTTGTTCTGTGTAATTTTCCAGACTTTGATCTGGGAAATTTTCAAAACAAGGCCCTCTACCTGAAATAACACGATAGAAGCTGATGCATATAATGGGTAATTGCATGCTGAACTGATTTTATTTTTGTTGGAATTTAATATGTGATCTATTTGTGGGCCTCATCCAACAACTTGAGTTTTTGAGTGGAATGATTTTTCATTATGGTTTTAGAGCCTTTATGACCACAAGCATGAATTTAAACCACACTAGCCTCAATATTGTAAATTTTTGCATAAGTAAAGGAGGGTTCATGCTTTTTCCACGCATTCAGCCTTTAGGCTTGCATGTGAAGGGCATGTTGAAGTTTAATATATGATCTATTCTTGACTATCACCCAACAGTTTAAATTTTTGAGTTGAAAAAAATTACTAGTCAATTTTCTTATTCCTCCGGAATTGTATTTGTTGAAGGAAGCATCCATGCCCATGTTGTCATAAAGAACTCCATGCATGCCAAAAATGTGTTGCTCAATAAATTATATAGTTCCTTGTTATCACCTGGTGGTTTCCACTATTTTTCTTATATCATGTCAAACAAGACTGTCCTGGATCAACTCATCTTCCTTACTACCCAATTGTCAAATTTTATATTCTTCAGGTTTTTAATGAAGACATGGACAAAGATATGATTGTTTTGCTTGCAGCAAGAGCATCCAGACAGGAGAATCAAGATGCTATTGATGCAGCTATTGTTAACATGCTTGCAGATCCAAAGGAGGTAGAGGCAGAATATGTTTTCAATTCTCTATATATCTCCGTCTGCATAATTGTACTAAAACTAAATTCACTCTTATTCCTACAGGCACGTGCAAATATCACAGAAGTTCATTTTTTACCCTTCAATCCAGTAGACAAACGTACTGCCATTACATATGTAGATTCTGATGGTAACTGGTACCGGGCCAGCAAAGGAGCTCCTGAACAGGTATCTGCTTTTTAACCTTGAATTTCATCATCTGCTTTAGCCTCTTTTCTGCAAGTTTTTTTTCTTTCCTTGTTTTAATGCAAATATATTGGAAAATGTTTGAGATTGCAATGAGGATAATAAGATCACATTTCAAAGAGTAAAACCTTTAGTTCCAGTATCTTCATGCTGCTAATGTCATACAGAAGAAATGTGTTCCCCACCTACTTTTGATAGATATTCATAGTGTTTTCAGTATTCATTGGCATGTACCAAAGTTCCAAAGAGTCTGGCCACAACATGTGGTGGTATAAAGTTAAAATCTTACACGGCCAGGCATTCTATGCAGGCTAGAAAATTTGTTTTTTTCATTTTACTCCTGCTTGTATGATAATGGACAGCAAAAGCTAAGTGAGTACTCTTCTCTTTTTATTGTCCTTAATATCAGATTCTAAATTTGTGCCAAGAGAAGGAAGTGATAGCTGGAAAGGTTCACACCATCATTGACAAATTTGCAGAAAGGGGCTTGCGATCTCTTGGTGTTGCATATCAGGTACACAGTTCACTTTCCTCTTCTGCAATCTTGTCGACTGAAGGCTGGTTAAACCTACCACTCATCCATTTATTGGTTTTTGAAAAATCAAATCATTGAAATCCCATGACATGGAAAGTACCTGATTTTCAGTTAGAACAGAAACATTGTAAGGGATGAATGAAGACTTTCTTGATCTTTTTGTTTTCATATAAATGTTCTTGCAGGAGGTTCCTGAGAAAACTAAGGAGAGTTTGGGAGCTCCTTGGAAATTTTGTGGGTTGCTGCCCTTGTTTGATCCTCCAAGACATGATAGTGCTGAGACAATCCGTAGAGCACTCAACTTAGGAGTATGTGTTAAGATGATTACAGGTATACACAATTTTCTGTTTATATCTCCAGAGCTATCATGTTTTTGGTGACTGATAAATTCATTCATGTTGTGAGATTCATTGAATTGATGATATGTTTTTACTTCAAATTGTTTATTGCAAACTAACTTCACTTGCTTGAAAGAAACTAGAAGCATATTTTATTAATTCAGTTTCCATCATGTGATAAAAGCAATAGGTTCTGTAGCTTCATGTGATTAAGATTCCAGCTAAAGTAGATAATTCTTATGCTTCATTAATTACCAATCTTCTATCAAATGTAAAATAGAAGCCAGCACAAAATGATGTCATTAATTTGGGTTAAAATCTTTTATGTCACTTAAATCAATTTGCTAATATAGGTGATCAGTTGGCTATTGGAAAGGAGACAGGAAGGCGGCTTGGCATGGGGACAAACATGTACCCCTCTTCTTCACTCTTGGGCCGTGATAAGGATGAATATGAAGCTCTTCCAGTGGATGAGCTCATAGAAAAGGCAGATGGCTTTGCTGGCGTATTTCCTGGTACTTGAGTTAGATGCAGAATCTTGAAAGCTTGTACTTTCCCTTGACAATGTTTTTATTAGATATACCTAAATGGTACAAGAGCCTGCTCTATCAAAACAATAACATGACAAGGAAACGTAACAAAAATTTTAACAATATAACAGTTAAACCATCTATTAGAACTAGCTTGTGAATTATACACTAAGATTTTGAGTTGAAGACATTCATTAAAAAGAAAGACAGGTTTTATGGAGTTTTTATCATCCTTTATCTGTACAAATATGAGGTTTGTTGCATTCTCATTTCCAAATTTTTTAAAGTATTCATTATCTCCTCACATAAGAATCTTTTCATTGATCCTCTCTGCAAACCCTATTTTAGCTGAAATGGTTGTATCTGTACTAAAAGTTTTAGAGATGAGAATCTATGTTGCATCAAATTTGGATCTCTCCCGTAACTTTATTGGGCTTTAGACATATTGAAAAGTACCATTCTTAGAGCTTTTAAATTGTCTTCCAGCTAATTGCTATCTGGCACTTGATGATTAGTGCTCAAAATGGCTAAGATAAATTCTTCAGTAGAAATTTGTGCATTTAAACTGTCATGTGTCATTCACCAAATACTGACTCCATGTATTGCTATACAAACTTCAGAGCACAAGTATGAAATTGTTAAAATTTTACAAGAAAAGAAGCATGTGGTTGGAATGACTGGGGATGGTGTGAATGATGCCCCTGCTTTGAAGAAAGCAGATATTGGAATAGCAGTGGCAGATTCTACAGATGCTGCAAGAAGCGCTGCAGATATAGTCTTAACTGAGCCTGGCCTGAGTGTGATTGTTAGTGCTGTCTTAACTAGCAGAGCCATATTCCAAAGAATGAAGAACTATACAGTTGAGTACTAACCTTTGCTTCTAATTAAGCCTATTAAATGAATGATATTGTGTACTTTGGGATCTACAAACAAGGGATGTCTGTTATGGAAAAATCAAATTTTGGCCTCAGATACAAGACCCCCTCAGGTTGCCAGTTTACTAATTATCAACTTGTTTGAATGAGTCATAGATATTAAAGCTGAGACATGGTCGTCAGCTAATTTTTGAGGTAAAAAGACATCTAGGTCCATGTAGTTTTTGAGGCCTATGTCCACAGGCACACAAGGTACATCAGTGATCTAGGTATATGAGGATTTTAGTCTTTTTGTTAGTGTGCAATATTCCTTTTATTTCCTTTCATATCTAGCTTCTGAGTTTTTCAGTTTGAAATCTGATACTCCTGCCTATATGTGCAGATATATGCTGTCTCCATAACCATTAGGATTGTGGTAAGCTGGTTTCCTTGTACCCAACTTTATTGTCCAATTTCATAAACTCATGCAGTAAAATCTGAACATCTAGTTTGACTTCCACTCTACATGAAATCTCATTGATTTTTTTTGCAGCTTGGTTTTGTTCTTCTAGCATTGATATGGGAATATGACTTTCCACCTTTCATGGTTCTAATAATAGCAATACTTAATGATGGTAATGATTTAGACCTTGGCATCTTTTCCATTATCTTTCCTTCCATGGTCACTTAGATTAACTTTCGCCAATCAATGGCTTGATTGATCAACACCTTATATCTGCCCAATTCTGATAGTTGTTAACAGCAAATTCACCTGAAAAAATATCCGAATCTGTAGCCTATTATTCATAACAGTAGTAGATTTGACAAAATAGTGTTGATACAATTGATAAGATAATTAGGATGCACATCATCTTCAAATGTGTCAAATAGACGCTTAAGAGTCAAAGGAAAGACTGAGTGATAACTGCCATGATATAAGGCCTTTTGTACTGCATTCCAATGGAAAAGGTGTAGTTACAACAGCCAGGAAAGAGTTTATGTTTTATCCACAAACTAACGTTTTGGATGGACTTGTGTGTTTGTAATCAGGGACTATAATGACTATCTCCAAAGACCGGGTAAAGCCATCTCCAGGGCCTGACAGTTGGAAACTCAATGAGATATTTGCAACTGGCATTGTCATTGGCACATATCTTGCTTTGGTTACTGTGTTGTTTTACTGGATTGTTGTGTCAACTACTTTTTTTGAGGTACTAGACTTGCATTCTGTTATCTTACATTTTGTCTATTGGTTTATTTCAATCCATATTACTTGTGTTTTGTGCAACTGATTCTTGGATATTAACCATCTAATGGGTGCAGACTCATTTCCATGTAAAGTCTATATCCAGCAACACTGAGGAAGTTTCCTCTGCTGTATATCTGCAAGTGAGCATTATCAGCCAGGCCCTCATATTTGTTACACGCAGTCAAAGTTGGTCATTTTTAGAGAGGCCTGGAGTACTCTTGATGTGTGCTTTTGTAGTCGCACAACTGGTAAAATATTTATCACTGCATATTGCATGTTTGTTACTGAGCTTCTATCTTTGATATTGGCCTTGGGCCCTTTGACCATATTCTGGTCTTCTTTCTTCAAATTTTACTGTTGGGTTAAAAAAAAAAAAAAATGCAGAGGTTCAAACTGTTTCTGAGATAGTTGAGTTCGTGATGTTTAGGTGGCTACTTTAATTGCTGTGTATGCAAATATCAGCTTTGCTTATATTAGTGGCATTGGATGGGGATGGGCTGGTGTTATATGGCTATACAGTTTAATATTCTACATACCTCTGGACATTATTAAGTTCACAGTTCGCTATGCATTGAGTGGCGAGGCCTGGAACCTCCTATTTGATAGAAAGGTGAGAACTGACGGTGTTGATTTAGGCATTGTTTTGTTTTTATGTTTTCCTCTTTTCCTTACCTCTGTGGATAACCTCGTTCTGAACTGGTTCTTTGTACTTTGTCTGGCTTTCCAACAGACTGCTTTCACTTCAAAGAAAGATTATGGGAAGGAAGATAGAGCCGCAAAGTGGGTTCTGTCTCAGAGAAGTCTACAAGGGTTGATGGCTACGGACCTCGAGTTCAAAGGGAGATCTTCTATGATTGCTGAACAGGCCAGGAGACGTGCTGAAATAGCCAGGTACAATGGAACTTAAAAACCAGTCAATGATTCTTATGGGAAACTTTTACACTAGATTCTTAGAAAATGGGTCCGGTTCCACCCAACTTGTTTCCTTTTCTACAAACTAAAGTTTAAATTGCTAACTAACCCACGATCTTTGCAGACTAGGGGAGATTCACACCTTGAGAGGACATGTTGAATCCGTAGTGAGGCTTAAAAATTTGGACTTGGGTATGATTCAAGCAGCTCACACTGTTTGAAGCCATGGCGCGACATTTTTGTCTTTCAATTTTCCGGCAATGCAAGCTTGGCAGCTGTTGCACAGTTGATGGTGTTTGTTATTGGCTGAAGGCTGAAGCAATAAGATCTGTTGTTCGAGAATCATATGAAACGGCTTAGACCAGCTTGATCCATATTTTTCCGATTCTTTCGGCACATTGTTCACTTCAGTTTTTTTTTGGGGGGGGGGGTTGGATACGGAGGAGAACTCCGTTAAATTCAGTTATGTTGACTGTTTTGGACCATTTTACTGCTAAGAGGACAGAATCCAGAGTGAAGTCGAGCATTTGATTAGTGCGATTCCAGAAATACGCAGATGTAACGCCTACACAATTATAGCGGCAGGGCACTGTGTCCGGCTCAGAAGTGAATCGGATAAGAGTAGTATTGGTATATGCCTATCAGCAAACAAAGAGGGCTTCTCCTTTTCTTTTCTTTTTTTTTTTATAATAAAAGTAAAAAAATAATCCTTTTGGGCAAATCCATCGTCTAATTATATCCTAGATAATCGGCTTTTTATCGGATTCAAGAAGTGAAATTTTTACCGGCGACACCAATAAATAAAAAGGTATATTAATTTTTCAAAAGAGAGACCGATACTATATCTCGCTACTTTTTACGTCCCGCCCCACCCGCACCCCGGGGAAAGTTGGAATCTCGCAACACAGGGAAAAACACCCGACCAAGGGAGGAGAGGAGAGAGTGGAGGAGAAGAACGACTGAAGGCCACGGTCAAACTGAGGAAGAGCATGGAGGGTACTTTAATGCAAGTAAAGTGCCGAGGAACTGCTCTTATTGGTCTTGCCTTGCGGACGATATTTAGGCAAAGAGTGGTTTTCATTACGATTTTGGAACTGTGATCCAGAGAGGTTCAGGCGGTGGCGCTATCTGTTGATCTGCAATTCTTCTCGGAGTGCATATAAGCTCAGCATCCAGAACCAAATAATGGTGAGTCAGTTGTTTATCAAAACACAAAAATGGGTTTTTTTATAAAAATAAAATAAAATTATATATATATATATTTTTTATTTATTTTTTTTTTCCCACCCTTTTTCTTCTTGCTTTATCGTGCCTTTTGGATTGGAGGGCGAACGAAAGGGGGCAATTTTGGTGTGGAGGCAGGAGGATGAGTGGGGATATGCGGTGTTGGTTTAAAGTTGGGGGCTTTGCCTTGGGGAGGGGGGATATTAGGCATATTATCAACATTTCTCTCAAATCAAATATCAAATTGTGGTGGAGTTTGGAGTCTGGAATCTGGAAGTTGGGAGAGGATTTTTTTAATAATTTTGGACCCTTTCGGTCTTTGGGGGTCTCACGCGCTTGCTTACTGGTTGTGGGCATTTTGGTCATAAGTCCAATCATGACCATATAAAAGCCACCACCACCACCCACCAGCCAGCCACTCGGCCGCCCCTCCCCACCCCCCCTCTCCCCCGCACCCCCGATAAAAGTAAACGCTCTATAGGTATTCATGTTTTTCATCATACTCTCCATTAGTGGCATTTTCTTTATTCCCGCACATATTATTATGTAGTTAGTGGCATTATAATATCATCGGCACAGACGTCACGCACGCACGTTCTGCCTTTTCTTTTCCATTTTCCTTTCTATCTGTCTCCCTCGCTCTCTCGGCGTTGTTACATGGCAATATAATTTTCTTTTCTTTTCTTTTCCATTTGGTCAATGGGGGAGTTCACCCCAATATCTGATTCCTGGTAATTGTACCACGACTACAAGGTCTCCCAGTAACCCTCTGGATAATGTTGTATTTGGCTTCTGGTTTTTTCTTTGTTCCCTCTCTCTCTCTTTCCCGCCCCTTCCCCCCACCGCCACACCCCAATATCTCTGTTCTTCTCGATCTTTCCCTGATTATTTTGTTGTCCCCTCGTAGTTTGTAGCAGTCCCAAATGATGGCGGCGTTGATGATGATTGATGAGAAAGTCTAAATCTTTTGCTGGACCTGCTTGTTTGAGCTCGGCATAATTTTTTAATTCCAAGACCAAGACCAAAAAACAAAAAGAGGCTCCTTTTTCTCCCTCTTCCTCGTCTTCGAGTTCTTCCTCCCTGGTGATGGTCCTGTCTGTTGTTGCACTAATAGTATTGCTACTATTAGTGCCTCCTTGCTGCACCACATCTGCCTGCAGTCGAGAGGATCGCGACTCTCTGCTGACCTTCTTCTCCAACATAACTTACCCTTCTTCTTTGCCTCCTCTGAATTGGTCTTCTTCCATCGATTGCTGCCTCTGGGATGGAGTTGAATGCGATGCAACGAATGGCCGAGTGACCCGTCTTTCGCTACCCTCCAGAGGCCTCACCGGCACCCTCTCCCCTTCTCTTGCAGACCTCACCCGCCTCTCATACCTCAATCTCTCTGCCAATCGTCTCTCTGGCCCTCTGCCCTCGGGATTCTTCTCCTCCCTTATCAATCTCCAGGTACTCGATCTCAGCTACAATCGTCTGGAAGGCGAATTACCATCAACATCCAGTTCCAACGATACTAATGCCGCGAGCAGTGTCCAGATGGTGGACTTGTCCGGCAACTTCTTCCGTGGGTTGATCAACCCCTCTAACTTATTCTTGCAATCAGCCTGGAATTTGACCAGCTTCAACGTCAGCAACAATAGCTTCTCAGGCCAAATTCCTTCGGATATCTGCCTCTTTTCTTCTACCTCTTTGGCGATCCTAGACTTCTCCTACAACAGTTTCAGCGGCCAAATTCCTTCGGGACTTGGGAAATGTTCTAGACTGCGTATCTTCTCTGCGGGTTTCAACACTCTATCGGGGAAAATTCCTGATGATATTTACGAAGCTGCCTCGCTTGAGCAACTCTCTTTACCTCTCAACCGCCTCTCTGGTCCCATTAGTAATGCTATCGCCAATCTCAATAACCTTAAGATCCTTGAGCTCTTCTCAAATCGACTTGTTGGGCCAATATCCAGGGATATCGGCAGCCTCTCCAGCTTGGAACAGTTGCTTCTTCACATCAACAATCTCACAGGCCCTCTACCTCCATCTCTTATGAATTGTGCCAACCTGATCAAATTGAATTTGCGGGTCAACCACTTGGAAGGAGAACTCTCTGCCTTTGATTTCTCCAAGCTCCTTCAGCTTAGCACCCTGGATCTTGGTGATAATAAGTTTGCGGGTAACTTGCCTCAAAGCCTTTACTCTTGCACATCCCTAACTGCTGTTAGACTTGCCTTTAATCAGCTAGAAGGTCAGATCTCTCCTAAAATAGCAGCGCTGCAATCATTGTCTTTCCTCTCAATTTCTAGCAATAAATTGACCAATATTACTGGGGCGCTTCGAATTCTGACGAGATGCAAGAACCTCTCCACTCTTGTTCTCTCTGTCAATTTTATCAATGAAACTATACCGGATGATGAAAATGGAATAGACTTGAATGGATTCCAAAATCTCCAGGTGTTGGGCCTAGGTAGGTGCCAATTACTTGGTCAAGTGCCTGCCTGGCTGGCCAGGCTGAGATACCTAGAGGTATTGGATCTGTCTCTTAATCAGCTCACAGGCTCAATTCCTGGTTGGTTGGGTCGTCTGCCAAACCTTTTCTACATAGACTTATCAAGTAACAAGCTTTCAGGAGAATTTCCTAAGCTACTCACACAACTGCCAGCTCTAGCATCTCCAGAGGCTGATAAGCAAGTTAATCGCAGCTATCTAGAGCTGCCTGTTTTCGTCATGCCTAATAATGCTACCAATCAGCAGTACAATCAGCTATCCAGCCTACCTCCAGCTATATATTTGGGAAATAACATCCTCAGTGGCAATATCCCTGTAGAGATTGGGCAACTGAAGGCCCTTCATGTGCTAGATCTCAACCATAATAACTTTACTGGCAACATTCCGGAACAAATTTCCAATCTCATTAACTTGGAGAGGTTGGATCTTTCTTTTAATAATTTGTCTGGAGAAATTCCTGCTTCACTCAAAGGTCTCCATTTCTTGTCTTGGTTCAGTGTTGCAAATAACAATCTCCAAGGACCTATACCATCTGGAGGTCAGTTTGATACTTTCCCCAATTCCAGCTTTGTTGGGAACCCAGGGTTGTGCGGTCCAATTTTACAGCATTTATGCAACACTCCATCAGGAACTAGCCATTCTACTGCTCCTCGAAAGGGCACAAACACAAAACTTCTTGTTGGACTTTTGATTGGTCTATGCTTTGGCATTGGATTATTTGTTGCTATGCTTGCGCTATGGATATTGTCCAAGAGAAGGATCATTCCTGGAGGGGACACTGACAAGACTGAACCGGATGTAATTTCCAGCAACTCCTATGCTGGAGTTGCTGCCGAGGTTGACAAGGATACTGGCCTTGTTATAGTGTTTGCAAACAATACTAATGAAATAAAGGATCTAACCATATCTGAGCTCTTGAAAGCAACTGACCATTTCAATCAAGCAAACATTGTGGGTTGTGGTGGTTTTGGTTTGGTTTACAAAGCAACTTTAGCAAATGGGACCAAGCTGGCTGTCAAGAAGCTATCAGGAGACTTTTGCCTGATGGAGAAGGAATTCAGAGCAGAGGTGCAGGCTCTGTCCACAGCACAACACGAAAACCTGGTCTCCCTTCAAGGTTATTGTGTGCATGAGGGCTTTCGGCTACTTATATATTCCTACATGGAGAATGGAAGTCTGGATTACTGGTTGCACGAGAAAGCTGATGGTGCATCCCAACTGGATTGGCCAACCAGATTGAAGATTGCACAAGGAGCAAGTTGTGGTCTGGCTTACATGCACCAGATATGTGAGCCTCACATTGTGCACCGTGACATCAAGTCTAGCAACATACTTCTTGATGAAAAGTTTGAAGCACACGTGGCAGATTTTGGATTGTCCCGGCTGATACTTCCTTATCACACTCATGTTACAACAGAGCTTGTTGGCACACTGGGTTACATTCCTCCAGAATATGGGCAAGCATGGGTAGCCACTCTGAGAGGAGATATCTACAGCTTTGGTGTTGTTATACTCGAGCTGCTCAGTGGAAAGAGACCTGTGGAGGTATTCAAGCCAAAGATGTCAAGAGAATTGGTAGGCTGGGTGCAGCAAATGAGGAGTGAAGGCAGACAAGACGGAGTCTTCGACTCTCTCCTGAGAGGAAAGGGCTTTGACGAAGAAATGTTGCAAGTGCTGGATGTGGCTTGTATGTGTGTCAACCAGAACCCTTTCAAGAGACCAACCATCAAGGAAGTTGTTGATTGGCTCCAGAACATAGGCTCACACAGAGACCAAAACAAGGGTTAGTTGGAAAAATGTTGAGCACAAACATATAGCTTGCCCAAACCTTTGGATTTATAAATGCACATTTTTATACTAATGTAAATTGAAATCTGCTACGTCACACTGTCATAGAGATGTATAAATATCAAAGAAGAAATAACAAACAAATGATTTAGTTGTTAGCCCGGGAATTCCAGATTCAATGCTAAATATCCACTATATGTGCTGCCACGGCTGTAATCTCATTCAGGGGCTCGAGTCCTGTCATCTGCACTTTAGTTGAAAATACAGCTTCCTGGCTTCTAAATGAAAGCAAACTTAAATTCAAGGATCATTCCATTTCGGGGGAAAATAATACAAGATTGCCGGATGAAAAAATGAGCAAAAGTTCTATTGCAAGATTCTATAGAGCATCATCATTATCGGCAATCTGTAGAAGACATTGCAAGCTACTAAAATTTGAAAAGCCAAGAACTAGGGGGCCGTATGCATATGGACCGCTTCTGCAAGATTCTGTAGATGAATGAGCATAGTAGTATTACATTCACCACAGCGATGTTAAACTGAAAATCATGTGGAAATAACCCTGGCATATTATCTTAAAAGGTTGCTTCTCCAAACCGGACACCACCCAGAACAAATGATCTTGCAATGGTTACTAGTTGGAGAAGAAGCCGCGCATGTCAACAAGAGTAAAGAAACTGGTGCCATTTTTGTGCCTGTTTCTGATTTTAATCCAGCTTTGAGAACATTTCCATCTATTTATCGAGAATTTTGCACAATTCTGGGAAAATTCTAAATTAATAAAGCTACCTGAAACGGTGCAATGTTGATTTCTTCTATTTCAAATATCTACCTGAGGTTTTTGGAGCTGCACGCTTAGATTTGCAGCCAAAATTACTCTATTTTTGCGCCATATATTTCTTGCATTTAAGGGGCCATCTCGCCTCCCATTCTTTTCTATCACAAGCCAAAGACACAAAGATAACGACAGCCACAAATGCCTGTAGAAAGCTATGGCATATAAGGGAGAGGACAGTTGTCTGGCCTAGCAAGTAAAAAGTCGGGAGATTTACAGCAGATTTTAGAGAACAGTCAGGCGCCACAAAATTCTCATCAACGAAATCATCTATCTGCATAGCAAGTGCGACAGACCATTAAAAACAATACTGAACACCATTATTTCTTTTTCTCAGAATACAATGTTTCATCCTGATAGAAACCTTTCTCTTCTTTTTTTTAATCCAAGTAGACACCATTATTTAACCTACATCCTGAGGGAGGGAAGAACAAAAGGGCAATCTCGAGTGAAAATGCAGATCAAAAAACAAAAAAGCTCTGCCAATAACATAGGCGAATGAGCTGGATAATGGCACATCATGTCCCCATATATCTGCAAAAGAAGCTTTTCAATTCCGCGCCCATCCAAGCCTCACTGAATTTCCATAATCAGTGGGACAATGAGCAGAAATCCCTGGGAATGCCAATCCCATTGCCCTAAGCAGCAGAGAAAACCATCCTTCCTTGTATTCTGGCCAATGAGTGTAGCCCATTGTCAAACTTCTAATTAGCTCCCGTGCAGCATTCATGTGCTCTGGAATAAAATATGCCAACCCAAAGAAAGTTCTGTTTGGCCTCTCGTCCATTTTCTGCAACATAAGATGTCAAAAAAAAAAAATAATAAACGAAAGTACAAATCATTGCGAGAAGGAAGATGAAAGTATTTGGCAAAAGGCATACTCCACGATGGTTCAACGTGGAAGAGCAGAGAACACACCACAACATGCTTCATGCCCATAAGGTCGATTTTCCAAAATTTTGGCAGATAACAAGATATCAACCATAATAGAGAGAGACAAAGGAGCTTGTAACTGGTAATTTTAGCAGTAAATATATGTAACCGAAGTAAGAAAGGCCATTAATTGACACAATGCAGGAAGGATTTAAGATTTGTCATGGGAAGGCCATTAAAGACACCGTCAAGCAGATTATACAGAAATGCAGAAAAGAGTACATAACCGCTCAGTGTAGCAGCTGTAATAGTAAAGGCACGCTCCAAAATGCTGGTACAGGAACGTTTTTTGATCATAAGGCAACCTAGGCACAAGATCATTGCAGTAAACCACCCTAAAATATTTGGGAACTGGGTACTCCAAACGGGTTTCCATTTACTTCCCCAGATGCATGTTCCCAACCCTTGGCTGCCCAAATGTGTACACACACAGCAACCTCTGCATTACATCCATCTCCTGCTGTATGACCAGGACAGTTGGGAATAGTATAGCGAGTGCCCCGCCTAAGCTATGTCCAGTGACCACAAATTTTGCGTCCTTGTGCTCCTTCAGCAAGCTCTTGAGCTTCATTCTCGCAGCGTAGTATGCGGTCATATTCACCATTTCAGGTGGGATATCATCATCGCCACGAGTCGTGGCTTCTAAGTATGATGATCTAACAGCCACTGGCCAGCTTGACGCAAAATTAGCACCATTAGAATGTTCAAAATCCGTACCTCCCATCTGAAGGTGGTACTGAAAGGTTGCGGCATCATTTCTGTTCCCAAACCCCAAGGCTTCTAAGAATCCTATATGCACTTTCCCCACATTTGGGATCTCATACCAAGAGTAATCAAAGTCAGTATTCCAATCATCAGCGTCAAATGGCTCTGTGCCCCTAAAGCCGATCAGTATCAACTTGGCATCGTGTGGCCTGTCGCAGTGTATGAAAAGTTGGGCAGACTTTTCCTTTTGGAAATCTCCGACACAGTGACCCGACAAATAGGGAGAAAAGACAAAAAGCACCAGAACCTTCCTTAATCAGAGGAGCGGACAAAGAAATTGAGAAAAATCAAAATTATAATTTAAAAAAAAAAATAAAAGTAGCAGAGAGAGAATAGGCTGTGTTGGTTGACGATACGATAAACTAAAGTTGATAAATTCCACGAAGATACATTCCAACGAGGAGGACGATTGGTCTCGGTCAAAATGTTTGTTTTGTCCTGCTATATTATTTGTATTTGACGAGTTCTGTCCAACATGCATGCATAGATGTGGAGTCCCGTGTTGATAAGAGAGCGGTGAATTTCCAGAAGCATCTATTGGACGCTTTAAGTGGCTCGGGAGAAGCCACCGTTGCAGGCTCGCAGGCGCGAGCAGGTAATTGAGCCTGAACTATGGACCCAGTAGTGATAGATCTGCAAGAATAAAGATGTTGATTGATTGTTGGCCCAGAATCCTAGAGGTTTTTTTCTTTGGTTCATATGAAAACGGCGGGTGAAAGCGTTGAAATCAAACAAATGTAGATTGTCGGCCCAGTTGTATTTTTCTTGGACGTGATCGTTGTCCACCGAGCTCTGAGCTGCCACGCAGTGTTGTAACGAGTCAGACAAGTCATGAAGATGACAGCAAATGAGAATGAAACGAGCTGAGCGGCTCAAACTAGGTATCCATGTGTGTTCCAACATATTTATGCCACCGTTTTGGACTCGGATTGATACAATATGGGCGAGTTAGTTTGATGCCTACACTTTGAAGTTACTCTCTTTTGTTGTTTGGGGATTTTTTTTTTTTTTTGGCGGGGGAGGGGGGCGGCGGCGGCGGCGACGGGGGTTTAAGTTGCTAATTTAAAAGCTCGAGCTCATCGAGTGGCATTTGTTAGTATAAAATTTGCGGTACTACGGAATTGATGAGGCACCATAAACTGGCAAATTCCCCGAATGAATTTTACAGAGATGGTTGGTTGACTAAAGATCTAAAGATGACCATGGATATGTTACCCACCCACCCCCGCTCCCCCCCCCCCCTCTACAAAAACAACGGGGAATTTGTGATAGGTTGAGTATAGAGAAAATCGTTGTTGAAAAAAAAAGGAAGAAAGAAAAAAAGAAAAAAGAATATATTTCATTAAAATATAGAGAGACGATAAACCGCGTAACGAAGAGCCGACTGCGAAAATGTGCCACCGGCTGGAAGATACAGTATGGAGCGGACAAGCCGTCATCATTAATCTTCGAAAGCCAATTAATTCATGCATTAGACCCCCCCCCCGCCACGAGAGAGGAGAGAAGGAGAGAGAGAGAGAGAGAGAGAGAGAGAGAGAGGGAGAGGGAGAAAAGAAAAGGAGGGCAACATGTAAATGTAGAGCGATGGACGTAATGGGGTCACAGTGTAGGTACTGAGTGCGACACTTGCCTCCCGGTCACGCGGGACCCCAGGGCAATTTTGATATTTGCTTTTCGAAACTCAATTGAAACGGGATTATTTAAATTCGCAAAAACGAGATTTAATTATTTGGCGTTGCTACTATTATTGGAAAAGGGAAGACAAGGAAAACCCCGGACAAAAAAAAAAAAAAAAACAAAAAAACAAATTGGAAACGACAATAAAGAGAGAAAAAGGAAAATAAATATCCGTGATAGGTGGCGTCCTAATTCGGACGACTGTCAACAAAAAGATCTTAAATCTTGAGTGCCACGCGTGCTTTTACGTGAGTCCGCGAAAGGTGATCTGACGAAGGATCTAAACACAACACGATGACCCGAATTACGTTATTATTACAATTATTATTACGCCGACAGCTAGCGTGTCAACGTCCCAACCAGATAGACAGGGAGTGGGGAGAGAGAGAGTTGGGGGGGGGGGGGAGGATGCAAATAGGAAAAGGCCGGGAAGAGTGGAGGTAAAACAAAGACAGGGGTTTTTCTACTGCCATACTCTGAAAGGATCTGCCCCTGTCTCGTGACCCTTTGCCTTCAGTCACGTTTGGCCAAATTGAGATGTGAAAAAGTGACATTCTAATCCACACCCACTGCTTGCCAACTGCCGATGACAGCTATGTCTGTTTTTGTTTTTTCTTTTTAATTAAAATTATGTACGTTATTCCGTGGGATGAGTCGGTGTATCTTTTGCTGTCCACTCAGATCATTCAAATCTTGGAAACAACATTTTCTTTCGTCCCGCATCAGCATATTCTTGATTGGCTAGAAAGAAGAACGGGGAACGGGGAAGTGGAGGGGGGGTAACATACCCTCGCGAAAGTGCTGCTCCTACCTAATTCTAATAATGTCCCCAGTGGCTTAACGAAAACTAGTCACGGTTGGTATTGGTAAAGGTTCTTTTACTTTAAGCCAAAGGAGCCGTGCGACGTGCCAAGGGATGGAAAATATACAATGCTAAATTTTATTTTATTTTATATATATATAAAATAAAAAAAAGAAAAGCAAAAATAGTTGCCCCGACCAGGAAGAGGCCGCAGACCCCCTTCTTCCAAAGCTTGGGGGGGGGGGGGATCCAGTCTTTCCCTGTTTAAAAAAGGTCGATCCTCCTAATTAAATCCAAACAATTAATATACTTACAAAGAATTCTCTCTTTCCCATTCCCGTTTCTCAATCCCCCC
>CM034051.1:10785567-10966277 GCA_019804595.1 Bruguiera parviflora | reverse complement strand
ATATATATAAGAGACAAAACACTATTATCATTAAACTAAATAAATAAATGACGGAGAAGGAAGGGGATTAGGGAAGGAGGAATGCGATAAAAAGAAGAGATTTAAAAAAAAAAAAAAAGAAGAAAGAAAGAAAGAAAGAAAGAAAAACGAGACAAAAAGAGGGTGCAGTTGCTATTGCGGTGCACTCTCATTCTTTTATTTTTCCGTGGCTTTGGATTCTTCTGGCAAATCGTGCCTGCCAGCTTTTCCCTAAGGGAGGAGGCTGAGAGCGTGGTCAGCCAAATGCCAAACTAGTGACAGAGAGGTATTACTATTACTATTATTAGATTCCCCTCCCCCCCCCAAATAATAAATAAAAAAAGAAAAAGAAAATCAAAGAATCCAGAGTGAGGAAAGAAAAAAAGAAAAAGAGAAGAGAAGAGAAAAAGTGCTGCAGTGGGGAGGGGCTGAAGCGCCTGAGGAAGATGGGATTGAAGAAGGAGAATTGGAGAAGGATTGAGCTGATAGTGACGCTGATACTCTGCATTTCCCGATGCATCAATGGTGCTACAGATCCAAATGATGGTCAGCCACCCACCCTCCAACTCTCTCTCGCTCTCTCTCTCTCTCCTCTTATCTTTTTGCTTTTGCTTTCCCTTCTCATCTCATCAGTAGAGATTTGCATTTTGCTCTCTCTTCTCCCTGTTACGCCCCGTTTGCTGATTCCTTTTTTTAAAAAAAAAAAAAAATTTGTTTTGCTTCTTCTTTACTCCTTTCTCTGGAGTCGCTTTATGACCAAAAGCAGCAAAATGATTCAATTTTTATTTTCTTCTGTTTGCTAAAACGCATTTCAACTTCTAGTTTAATTAAAGCTCATGACGTTTTTACACCGCCGAGCCGAGTTCTGGAGATTGGGTAATGAATAGATGCCTGCCATATAATTTTTTTGGTTGCGATAATTTTTGTGCTTCTCATAATGCCACGGATCTGGTTAATTTGGAGCAGCCATTGTGTTTTTCCGTGTGCTTGTGATTTGGGCCACTATCAACTGCGTTTTTGTTTTTTTTTTTTTTTTGTCTTTTTTTTCTAACATCAGTGACCGAGTGTTTTCCGGGGCTTGTTCAGGGTTTTCAAGTGTCTTTAATTTACCTCTACAATCTAGTAAGCAAAAGTGTTTTGCAGAAAACAAGACTTGGTCTTTCTATTACAAGCAGCCTATTGAGATTAGCGGAGCCGAAATGTCTACTGAGTATAAAGAGTCTCGACATCACAATGTCGTCTCCTTTGGCACTTGAAAACCTGGCCTGCATTGTCATTATAATACAGAAAAACATAATAATTATGTCGTCCTCGGATTGAAGATGCACTCATTTCAGCTATAAGTATGAGACCACGGCAGTCTTCCCAAAAAAGCACCGGATAAACATGTCCTTTGGAATTTGCATGATTCTTTTGCATCCACATTGATCCTATTTTAGGTCCCAAAATTCTTCATTTCAGATGTGCTCGACGCTAATCAGTTACGACTTTGCACGACCTATTGTTATACGGGACCCCAGTCATAAATTAGACTGTTCCCCTGGGGATATGACTCATTGTTCCCTTGCACTTCCACATATGCATGTATAAGTTTTGGATTCTTCAAGCACTTCAAGATATCCTTTCGCTGATTATTAGCCTGAAATGAACTTAAACCGTACAGAATTTGTGGTGATAAGAACTTTCCCCAAAGATTTTTGCTTTGCAAGACGCAGACAAGCAGGATTTGAAATGATATGAAAGACTCATTCTATATCCAACAGATCAATATTTTGAATGTTGCACTCCCCGATCATTTCATTAAAATATTGTTGTTCGCAAGCTATAGTTAATGAGACAGTCATAGAAGATTCCTGTCTGTAAATGTTTTTGGTGATATTGCTAGTAAATGACATAGTATCTTACTGGTTCCTTGGTTCATGTACAGCTTCTGCTCTAAGGATGATGTACACCAGTTTAAACTCACCATCACAACTAACACAATGGAGCTCAACTGGTGACGATCCATGTGGGCAGTCCTGGAAAGGCATTACTTGCTCAGGCTCAAGAGTCACAGAGATGTGATTTTCTACTGAACCTTTTTGCTTTTTGGCCTTTTATTATTGGGCATGTTGGTGTAACTTGTTTTCTTCTGCCATATTCACTCTTCACTCTCTATATTGTTTTTCCCCCAGTAAATTATCTGGTCTTGGACTTTCTGGTTCATTGGGTTTCCAGCTCGACCAATTGAAATCGTTAACGAACCTGTGAGATAAATTTTTCTTATTCATTTTATTGATCCCTTTGTCATATGGCTCATTGTTTTGACATGTTGGTATGATGAAAATTCTCAGAGACATGAGTAACAACTATCTGGGAGGTGCTATGCCTTATCAACTTCCACCAAACTTGCTGCAATTGTAAGCTGATCACTTTCTTATTCATTTTGCTGTTTTCCCTTTTTTATTGGTGCTAAATTACATCAATTGCTGTTTTGAATGCAGAAATCTTGCTAATAACCAATTTAATGGAGGAATCCCTTATTCCATTTCTCTGATGACCTCTCTTAAATACTTGTGAGTGGCTTCTAGTTGTTCATTCTCTGCAACTTTTCCTAGTTGAAATTTGCTATTATTTTTATCCATTTTCCTAGCTTATTTTTCCTTCTCATTTCTGGGAGGGTAGGAATCTGGCCCACAATCAGCTTCAGAATCAACTTAACGACATGTTCGGACAGCTTTCTTCGCTCTCCACTTTGTAAGATCTTTGTAGTAGCCATATAGAGTAAGGAAATAGTTTAATGTGTCTATTTTAGTTTGATTAAGGGTTTTTAAAGGTCTTTCTTCACCGAATCTGACATATCTCTAGTAACACAGTCTTTCCCATCTTTGATGAGGTAGCCATACTGGTTCTTGATCAGATTAAAGTATTGATAAATGTCTAGTACATCAGATTAATCCAATACTAACCAAACATTTGGTGGTTCTACTTTCAAGTGCTTATTCTTGCTACATTAGATCTTTTTTCACCTCTTTCTGCTGAATGAATCTCTGTTGTTTCACCATCTTTTGTTTATTTTCCTGTGAATGCCAATTTATAGAAGATTAGACTGCAGACCTCTCTGATAACATTCACTGCTACAGGGACATCTCCTTCAATTCACTAACAGGTAATCTGCCTCAGAGTTTTGGCTCCCTGTCTAATATGACCACTATGTAAGTACTGGGAAGAGCATGTAGCCTTGTAGTTGTGGCAAGTTGCTGTTAGAGTATGGTCTGACTGGCTTTTGCTTGGTTGCACCAATTCTCTCACAGGTATCTGCAAAACAACCAGTTTACAGGCACTATTAATGCCCTTTCCAATCTTCCTCTTGAGAACCTGTGGGTAACAGACATTTCAGTCAATTTGAGTAGGACTGGCATACTTGCATTTATCACATTTGACTTAACATATGTTTGCCCTTCTGTTTGTCAGGAATGTAGCAAACAATCATTTCACTGGCTGGATCCCTCAAGGTTTGGCCAACATTAATATGCAGTAAGAACTTTACAAATGACTGTTACAGTTATGGCTGTAAGCTTTCTACAAATTGAAATTGGCCAATCATCATTACAGGTCTGGAGGTAACAACTGGAATTCTGGGCCTGCACCCCCTCCCCCACCCGGTATGCCCCCAGCCCAAAAGCCCAGAAGTCATAAATCTGGTGGCAATAACAGCCCATCAGACAGTGGAGTTGATGGTGGCAGCAAAAAATCAGGAATAGGAGGTGGTGGCATAGCTGGGATAATTATATCCATATTTGTTGTTGGGGCAATAGCAGCATTCTTTTTGCTAAAAAGAAGATCCAGGAGATCATCCACAGATGTAGAGAAGGTTGATAATCAGCCATTTGCTCCTCTTTATTCCAGTGAAGTACAAGGTAGCCCATATTTTATCTCATTGTAAGTTCAGTGAAAAATTTCTCATCGAATCATCTGTATCTCTGGTGAACCAACCAGAGAAGGGCAAAGGACAAACTTATCCTTGGTCACTTTACAGGCTATTGTCTTGGTTATCTGTCACTCCTGAAATGAGGAGGTCTATGCTATTTCGTCTCTAGCATTCATCCATTTAATTAATTCATCTCGCTTTGATAAGTTGGCTCTAGAAAATCTTTTCGCATTTGCTGGTAATAACCTGAAGTAATGCAATTAAGGAAGAAAAACTATATTCTTAGCTCAAAATTGAAATTATCTGAGATGTCAATAAATAAGTTTCTCAATCATGTTGTTCTGGAAAATGCTGTATTCTGGAAACTAATTTCTCAACTTCTAAACCTGCTGGATACCTCATAAACTATTATGCTTACTTTATATGGTCCTTCTTGAGATTTAATGTAATGATGATTGAAATCTTCAATCGTTTCTGCAGCTACTGCTGTATTTAACCATAAAATTTATTGCAGAATCGAAGTCCATACAAGCTTCATCCACAACGGTCACAAAGATGTTGAATACATCAGCCTCAATAAATCTTAGACCCCCGCCTATCGATCGTCATAAATCACTTGATGAGGATGATTTTTCAAAGATGCCTGTTGTTTTGAAGAAACCTGTTACGGCTCCTATCAATGTGACCTCTTACTCAATAGCTGACCTGCAGATGGCTACCGGCAGTTTCACCGTTGAGAATCTCCTTGGCGAAGGGTCTTTTGGACGTGTTTATCGAGCCCACTTTGATGATGGAAAGGTGCACTCGGCTATTCAACTAAGGCTGGGAAAATGGGTCTTGGGGTTCTCTTTTTCTCCTTTGAATTCATGTTTCATCTTGATGAATAGCATATCTGCTGATAAAGTAAATGTGATGGCCACTGCAATCATATCATGTCTAAGAAATTGAATAGGGGTGATGATATACTTATATGTTACCCATAGTGCTACTGGGTATTATTTTTCCCTTCTGTGTGATGTGGGTTGGGGGCTTACTAGTACCTCATTCAATTGACCTCATGCATGAAATTTGTTTCAGGAAATTTTACTTGACACTTTACTTTTGTCTTTTTTGTGGACAACACACTAGGTTCTTGCTGTGAAGAAAATAGACTCAAACAGTCTAGCCAGTGACTTGTATGATGATTTTACCGAGATAGTTTCAAAAATCTCCTTGTTGCATCACCCTAATGTGACAGAGCTAGTGGGCTATTGCTCAGAGCATGGACACCACCTCTTGGTATATGAGTTCCATAAGAATGGCTCACTGAATGACTTCTTGCATTTATCTGATGAATTCAGCAGGCCTTTGATATGGAATTCCCGTGTCAAGATAGCTTTGGGGACTGCCCGTGCATTGGAGTAAGTTCACAGCATATACATAAAATATACAAAACCTGTACTTCCATTTTTTCCCTGTATGGAAACAAGGCCCAAGGGGTATGATATTGTCTCTCCCGTGGATTCCTTCACAATTTTTTTACTTTGATGCTAGTGAAATTGAGGGAGAGGGATTTGCATTACCGGAAAATATAGAAACTATTAACCTCCACTGCAGAATTTCCTAGACTTTTATTGTAAGGTTCTGATTTTATAATTCAGAAGCTGCATTAGAGATTCAGCTGGTATTTATGATGTCTTCCAAAGCTGCTACAGGATTCAGTGGGTACTTAGATATAGAATGCTTTCAGCTATGTAGTCCATATCATAAATATAAATCATTATTGTCATTCTTTTGGTGATACTCATGAATGGCCTTCCAGGTATCTTCATGAAGTTTGCTCACCTTCAATTATTCACAAGAACATCAAGTCGGCAAACATACTACTGGACACTGAGCTCAATCCTCACCTTTCAGACTCTGGCCTGGCAAGCTTTCTACCAAATGCAGATCAGGTGCTCTTGTTCGCCAAATCTTGCTAGTGTGTATTATTGTGTCTTCTGAAGTTGCCCATCAGAGAGCACAACTACCTGCAACAAGCTCTTATTTTTGAAGTTCTACTTCTCACACACACCCTACATTTGCCATTCTAAATGGCCTTTTGTGCTAGTAGGTTTTCCTTTCTGTGCATTTATCTGTACAACTGGCCATGAAATATGTTACTTCCTGTGCCTGACAATTGACTCACCTGTTTAATCTCTCCAACTTGTTTTATTGTATGGGAAGAGAGGGGACAATCAGTTCTTGTCTGTCAAAGTTACATTATTATTCTGGTTGAGTTTAAGTTTGGTACTAAATTAAAATGCTGGTTAGATGGCTGAATGCTGAAATTTGCGTCTTCCCGTATGTAGGCACTGAGCAACAATGCAGGTTCCGGATACGGTGCACCTGAAGTTATCATGTCTGGCCTTTATACTCTTAAAAGCGATGTATACAGTTTTGGAGTGGTCATGTTGGAGCTTCTGACCGGCCGTAAACCATTTGATAGGTGAATGATTACAGTACTGGCAATTTTCTATTAACAAAATAAGTAACAGAAATAATCTCATTACCATCAAAAGTATAAGATACTCAGTTATATTCACATATTTATTGTTCCACTTGCACTTTTTGGCAGCTCAAGACCAAGATTGGAGCAATCTTTAGTTCGATGGGCCACACCTCAGCTGCATGATATTGATGCTTTATCAAAAATGGTTGATCCGGCACTTAAGGGCCTGTACCCTGTTAAATCTCTCTCTCGGTTTGCTGATGTTATTGCTCTTTGCGTCCAGGTAATTTTATGGCCTGTAATACTTTTGGCGGCTATGGGTGGGGATAGCTTACAAATGCAAAAGCAATTGCAATATTTACTGTCTATCAAAAAGCAATTGCGATATTTAACCGACTATCAAAAGTTCAAAACAGATTAGCCATGTAATATAATTATGCCAGTGGATAACAATACAAGTCTTAGCATATTCTTTGATTACTTGAAAAGAATTAGAACTGCAATGTATGCTCATTTTTTAATTCAAATGCAATTTCTGATGACCATTTTTGGTCTGTTTTATTGCAGCCGGAGCCAGAGTTTCGACCACCTATGTCAGAAGTGGTTCA
Organism: Bruguiera parviflora; assembly: GCA_019804595.1. Lineage (NCBI taxonomy): Eukaryota > Viridiplantae > Streptophyta > Magnoliopsida > Malpighiales > Rhizophoraceae > Bruguiera > Bruguiera parviflora. The sequence continues at coordinate 10,959,271 of CM034051.1, read as the reverse complement.
GGCATTGGTTCGTCTAGTGCAGCGAGCCAATATGAGCAAGAGAACAATTGGAAATGATCAAGGAAGGCCGGAACAAACTGAAGCCCCCGATGCACACGACTACATGTCTTAGATGCCCAAAAACGGTCTTGGTGGGCTCCATGTCAATTGAACCGCACGGAAGCATAATAATCAACCGTTTACCTGCTGCAGTCATCGCTGTGTATATCACATTTGTTAAAAATCAATCTCATATGTATCCAGTATGGCGTTTTTGGTTGGGTCCAGTCGGCTTCGAGGACATGAATACTAGGATTAGAAACTCCCTGGTATTGATCACATTTCATGAAACCAAATTGTTTTTCTATTTTAAATTTTTTGTACTGCATGTCAAGTCGAATTCTTATTGCCCGTCAAAGCAAACCTAAATTTTAATTACCAAAACAATCTGCCCGGCTATTTTCCTGTTGAAAACATGGTTTAAATGGGACCGCTATCAGCACGAACCTATTTAAGTATGGCCATCTGCTGATGGGGGCATTGATTATACAATATTTTAATTCCCTCGTTGGCATGGGATTATGATTTTCAGCAGACATAACAAATAATCAGCAGAGTTGGATCGACGACAGCCAGCGAGTCGAACGTCCTTGTATCGGAGCCACTGTCATGTATCCCTCGATTAATTTGTTCATTGCCCAAGGAAGTTATTCTTTGCCTTGTTCATCAAAGCAAATGCATTAATCGCAATTGTACCGGCAGCATAAATAACCGGCCGCGCGGGGGGAAGGGGGGGTTGGGGAGCGTGCCTAGCGCCTTTTCCTAACCAGTCTGCAGCTCCATTGCCACTACTTATTTCATAACTTGCAACGTTGAAAGGGTATTATTGCTCCCAAGCATCATCCACCGTATTACATTCCAAAATGGCGAATTCACAAAAGCTAAGCATCATTCAACTACATTGTATGTCTGAACTTTAGAACGTCATTCATGTCCAAATTGTAGGCCTTGCATATGCTCGAAAAGGCAGAGTAACTGAGGCCATCCCTCTCATCTCCACACCGAAGAATTTCCTCAAGCTCCTTTGATGGCTGCAACTCCTATTTACACATTTCAAAACAAGTACTGTAAAACTCTTTATTTGGATATAATCAAATCTCAATTAATGACAGTACCCATGGTAACGTAGGATATTGAAAATCTTGAAAATCTTGAATCACATGGTGCAACAATGCCACTCCCATAAGGTTATCTGATGCTTGTTCCACATGTTTCTGTACAAAGGAAAGGGGAAAACAGGTGCCCCAGGGTGAAAATCCAACCTACTGAAGAGTTTGCTGTTGGAGCACGAGACAAAGAGAAATGTGGCTCAACTCCCCTCTTTTTTCTCTTTTTTTGGAAGGGGGGGGGTGTTGTCAAGGCTAGCATGGAAATAGGCGTGCAATTATTTCGTAAGACTAAATGCAAAGTAATACCAAAGAGTACTTGATCTCAGAAAGTTGAGAATTTGTTGCTCATCCCATAATGTACACTCCAATGAAGTTTAAAAATGAAGTGCATCCTTATAAGCTTAGTAGATGGAATTTTCATGGAAAATCCATCTTAAACTACAATTGCAACAACATAGCATACAGTGAGGGAATTCGAGATTCAACCCTAAAGAAATCTCTGAACCAATATCGCATATCAGCATAAATTTCAGATCATCTACGGAAAGGCTTACCCATGGAGAATGTTGTGAATTGTGGCTCTTACATCCAGTCTCATTGCTCTCAGTATTGCTTACCCCCACGTCTGAGACATCTTTGTTCTCAGTATCTGAGCCATCAGACACTAGATGGAGGAGCTTCTCACTTCCCTGAGACAGCAATATGAAGATATGAAAAAACTTTTAACTGAGGCATGCACAATACAGTGTAGAAAACTGACATAGAAGGAAAAGCTTTTGATATGTTTATTAGGATTTTGGGGTTGGTTGTATTGCATTGAATATATCAAAAACCAAGTTCCAACATATTTATTGCAAAGTTACTTCTCATATTACGTGATCAACTTCAATTCTATCTTTGTCAATTCATACCAACAATTTCTCACTCACCTGGAGAGCTCGCCAATGGGAATAAGTGCGAAATAAGACCCAGAAGAAAGGGATGTTGGGCAGAGGCAAAATCTACATGAGAATAGGCAAAGTAAGAACACAGCACGGGATATCTCACAAACAACAGGGAAAAAGAATAATATATGGTTAAAGTTTAAAAAGTTAATTTCAAAATTGATAATATATCAATCATAATGAAAGTTGAAACTCTAAAACTAAGCACATACTTACTGCAAATGCAGCTGTCAGTGGGAGCAATGAAACTGAACCATAGAGATATTTCCTGTGGATGACAACACCCCTGATAGTCGGACAGCAATTGTTTTAGGCAAAAGAAAATGCCACACAACTAAATTGGTATAACCAATGAAACCAAATGTAAGGACTAAGTGAAACTAAAAGTAAGTTCAAAACATCCAGGGTATAATTACAGAAGGCAACAAAAACTGAAAGCTTTAAAATATCGAATCATGTCAGTGAGGAGCTTGTTGCTGTCCATATGAAGCTTAGAGGAGCTTCCTGCTGTCCATATGAAGTTTAGAACCCACAATATTTAACATTTAACATCCTTCAATGCAAGGAAGGCTGGGTTACCGGCAACAGCCCCATGCATTGCATGCTCTTTTAGCTTATATGCTTAACTTATGGCCATATCTTTTAAAACGCATATATCTCTCTGCTATACAATGTAGACTCTTGTATCATATAAGCTAGGCTTTCAAGCTATGAAAGTGCATCAACAAATGGGCTTTGTATTCTACCATGACATGACTAGCTCACAAGAAGATTATGCTAATTCCAGAACCAGAAGCAAGGACTCTGAGATGAAGAATATGCCATACTTATTCCCTAATATAGGAGCAAACATTGGGATAAACAATTACCTTGCAGCAATATGCCGCAACCTTTGGCGCACAAGTCGTGGATTTAAACTGCAATGATATAAAAGAAAATTGCACAACTAAATAACATAAGAGTATTACAACAACAAAATTCATCCAAAATGGTCGAATATAAATGTAAAGATTCATGTGAAGGTACAAATTATGCAACGGTAGAATATAACTGCTGATAACTTCAGAGAAAAACAATAAGTGGGCATGTATTTGCATATGTGTCTCCACATGAGTTTAGGTACAGTTGTTAGAAAACGAATGGTGTTAGACAAACTCTGACCTGACAAAGTATGTGAAGTCAAGCTAACTAATGCAGGGTAAGCTGAAAAAGTAAAGGAAACAAGAAAAAGGAAGATAATGTTCATGATAGTAGTACGTTTAAGGCTGCGATGGAAGGGATGAGATTTATGATGATTGACATGGTTAAAGTATTGAAGGTGAAGTAAAGCGGAATCAAGCACTATTTGACTAGAAATGAAGGAAGAAACCTGGAGGGGTAGGTGATTTCAACGCAAGTGACCTCCTTGGAAATAGATTTTAAGAAAATCTCAGATGGCTTTAGCCGGGTCAAGAGCTTCAGTCCCAACCTACACACGAACCCCATCAGGTAATTAATTTCAATCAGCAACAATACTGTCCACGTAATGTAATTCTTGTAGTAGCGCAGAGGTAAGGCAACAAGTGAGGGAAGCAGCTGTAGTAACGCTGGGGTCAAAATCTTAAGAACCAAAAAAATAAAAATAAAACAAAAGGAGCGAAGAAGGGAAAAATAAAAAAAGAAAAAAAAAAAGGGAAAGAAAGAAAGAAAAGGGACGGGAACCTGGGGGGGGGGAGAAGTACCCGTGAAGCTTATTCTTAAAGGAACCCTCTGGGGCCTTCTCTAGACGCATCCATGCTCTATTCATCTGTTACATGATTTTTTTGTTTTTTTGGGGCCCCATGATATAATTAGAAAGAAGAAAACAAATGGGAAAAAAAGACATTTAACAAAAAAAAAAAAAGAAAAGAGGAAAAAAAAAAAGAAGAAGAAGAAGACAAAAGGAGAGGAGGAAGGTCGATTACCTTGGTGGACAAGAAGTCGATGAAAAGCTCGGCATTGCGGGGATTGGAGTTGTTGGTGGACGTGGAGAGATTGTTCCAGAGGTCTCTGAAAGTGGAGGGTGTGTTGGCGGCGGCGGCGGCTGCCTCCGCAACAGATGGATCCATGGATCTCCCAAAGCACCAATTCCTCCCTCTCACTGGAAACACCACCAATCTCGCTCTCATGTTTGACTCCCCCCCACACCTTCCCACTTCACTCTCGCTCTCTCTCTCTCTCTTTTTCTCCTGTTTTTATCTAATAATATCTTAACAACTAAGAATCAGTATCTATCTAATCTAAGTTTGCAATCCGTGTTCTTTCTTTCTTTTTTTTTTTTTTTTGGCGAACGCGGAACCTCGTAAAACTTTGCTTTTCTTAACAAGAAGAAGAAGAAGAACGAAAAAAAAAAAAGAATCGAAGTGGATCAGTCAGAATCAATCAACCAATCGAAGGGAAGAAAAAGGGCAAGGAAAGGGGGGAAAAAGGAGATAAAAGATTGTCGCGCGCGCGCGCGCACACAGACACAGAGAGGGACAGAGAGAGACAGACCGATGGATTTAGGGGTAGCTAAGCTAACGTATATCAATATTCCTACGGAATAGAATCTGTAACCGCTGCCTGCTTGAGATCGGGACTCATTCTGATCAACCTTTTTTTTTTTTTTCAATTTATTTGTCACCGCACGGACATGGACACGGCTTGCCGTTGCCCTTCCGCTCTAAATCATCCCTTCCCCCCGCGAGGCCTCCTCCTCCTTTTCCTTGTTCGTGTTTTTCTTTCCTTTTTTTTGTTTCTGTTGTGTTTTTATTTTCATTCTGTTTTCGAATATCTGATAATTCACACTTAACACGATACTCCACCTTTAAAATTTCGATTGGCTCATAATAATCTAACGTTGGGAGTGGAACGCGATCAAAGCCGCATGCATGTTCATTCATCAGTTGGTGCATTTTGATTCCTCCCTTTCTTTCTTCCGTGCTTACTTTCTTTCTTTATCATAGGTTAAGTTATGATAGGCCACGTTTTTCCCCACCTAGCTTACACCCTTCTAGCGACAGAAGCTTGCCGTTGATTGGGGACCTAATACGAACTCCGTTGCGTGTTTATTCTCCACTCAACTAGAGTAATTCTCAACTCTCAATTCTCATATTTCACACAATAAATTACAAAACTCTAAGAACTCTTTTAGTAATACAAAGTAAACTAAATTCAGAATAAATAAAATTTTAATCTATCAATTTTAAACTTATATCTTCAGAAAAATAATAAGACCAAAAAGTTGAATAATAAAACAAACAAAATAATAAAAAATTAAATGATATCAATAATATAATTAAATAATAATTAATTATCAAATATAATTAAATAAATTATCAATTAAATAATAATTTTTTTACAATTAATTAATAAGTATTTTTGTAAAAAAAAAATATTAAAAAAATTCACGAAATACATATTTTTTTTCACATTTTTTTTTCTTTTTGATTATTTAACAAATATCAAAAAATAAATAAAAGATATGATAATAATAATATAACTAACTTAAATTAAAACCAAGAATCTGATACCAAGTATTACGTTTCATTTACATATAATCAGAATTTGTATCACGACCGGTAAACTAACTTCCGTTTCTTATTCCCCTCTACAAACCGAAACCCCAAGCTTCTCTCTTTTTTTGGCGAGTCACACGTCCACCTACACGTACACACATACCATCTGTCCTCGTCTTCACTATATGAGGTTTCGACCCAATAAAAATTAAAAATTTAAAGAAAAAACGAAGAGAAGATCCAGCCGCAGTATATTGCTTGCTGCTGCACGCCATTTGCAATCCGTTAAATATTACCACTCACCCCTAATCCCATCACGAAAACAAAAACAAATGTTATGTGCAACCAAGCAATGATCTTTACCTTCGTACACTACTTCTGCTGCTACTACTACCATCACCGCTAAATGGTACATCATATGCTAATGCCAATGAACTTCAGCTCCAATCATCCCTTCGGTTGAGCGATCAACCCCCCAACCAAAAAAAAAACACACACAATTGCTCCACGTACAAATCTCTCCACTGCGGGATTATCACCGGGTTCAAACATTACATACACACAGTCTAATTCTTTACTTTATAGCTTCATTCATCTTCTGCTATGAAGTTTGGCAGTTCCCCTTGGCACAGGTACTCATCACAAACAGAAGCCGAATCCCAGTCCTTCCGCAGCCGCAAGATATCCTCTGTAAAAGTGGATCCGGACGCTCCAATGAACACAGTAGACATGGCACAGATTGTCTTATCCAGCATGGCTTCCACCTTCAACATAAATATTCAATAAAAAAAACACAACAATGAACAGAGAAACTTTGTGCAAGAGAACATGCCTACCCTAGATGGCAACAAAACTTGCATGGTGCAAGTGATTCATTCCCTGGTTTTAACAAAAGTCTTAGCTTCAAATAGGTGTCTTTCCACTGTCCAAAAGCAACAAGCTAAATGGAATGCCTCCGAAGCATTAATTATTTCCTTGGTATAATGCACAACACAATGCCTGTGTGCCTTCATCCACGTCATGTCAAAGATTTTTTTCATTTGCTCCCAAGAATAGGAAAAAATAAATATATAAATACAAAGCTTTCATGCATCATACAATTTTCAGACCTTTTGTTTTTTCATCCTTGCACATCTCTCTTGAATAGGATCCCAAACACAATTTAGCTTAACCACAGCTACCAGAGACAGGCCAAAATGTCATAAATTCAAATCACTAAAATCCTAACCAATACTTCCCGTACGCATTGCCAACAATAGGAAACTACTCAGTATGTCCCGCTCACTCTCTCTTTCATTTTTATAAAAATCTTCTAAAAAAAACAGCTGTATGACAGGGGTACCCAAATAGGCGCACAGAATCCCCACACACTAGCTGTATGTGTGTGTGTATCAAACTCTAAGGCAAAACAATCTATGACAGGCAGATTGAATTGAGTTGGTTTGCTGACACCCAAAACTGTCTGCAAGATATATTCACACTTCTCTAAAGTTTAATGGATTTTTACTAGTCAAAGGCACTAAGATTAATTTCTTTCTAAATCATCCACCAGATTGCTAATGGGATGACATCCATAGAAATCTTCAGCCTTGATCTGCAATGGCTCTCCTTCCCCGCCCAAAGCTCCTTCTCAACACCCCAAGTAGGAATTCAAGATATCCAAATCATAACTCAAGTTGTTAAAAAGAGTTCACAGTGCAAACAAAGTTCCAAAGCAACTACTTCCCAGATTTTTTCCTTCTTTGTCATTGTTCTGTATCTATCTCTAGATTTTATATGAGAGAGAAAGGAAAAAAGACTGCAAATTTCATCAACCTGGTCGAAGAGCAAATATGAGAGAAGTATATATTCACCTGAGGATCGTCATTAAGGCCATGTCTGTGCAGCAAAGCATCCCATTTTTCAGCGGAATTATGAGGTGGACGTGTAACAAGCGGTACAATCCTGCCATTCAGTACAATTAATGACTGGAGCAGACCAGATTCGCTTTCTGCCGCATCAGTGGAGAGATATATGACAGGGGCATATGCTCTTTCAACCACCCGAGTGATGCAATCTGCAGCTTGGGGAATGGGGTAAAAGCAGCTTGGCTTTTTAGCATTGCTGGCAAAACAGTCAAAAATCATTAGGGGCATTGCAATGTCGAACCTCAGCAGAACCTTTCCCTATTCATAGTAGAAGATTTTAAATGTGCAGAGAAATGGAGTGTGGAGCACACGATAAGCATGATTAAACAGGCGAGATGAGGAATGAAAAGAAAAAATAGAAGGAAGAGGGAGTAAAAGAGAAACAAACCAGAACTTCAAAAAGCCGTGGCGTCGAAAGTGGAGAGCAATGAAGTTGTTCCCCAAGAAAGTTTGAATAAAACGATGGGCGGTAAGCAAGACGAGCTTACTCGGTTCGATCAAAGTCTTGCACTTGTGAGCGACAGGACCACCGGGCTGCAATAACCAGTCCTTCTCCACATCAGCATAAAAGACATCTCCAATAGCAACAACATCATCGTCAGACTTGAACTTGGACTCAACATCCTCAACGGTTCGTGTAGTGGGATTCCTAATGTCCTCCTTCCAAGGAGATTCAAGCTTCCCCATGGAAATTCCCAAAGCTTTCAGCTTCTTCACATGATGCTCGTCGACATAACATGGCGTGGGAGAGGAGAAGTAACAGAAAAAGCGATCAATATGGAGGTGACTCTTCTTCAATTCCATGAGCTCCTCGAAAGTGACCACAGCCTTCTTTCCCAAGCAGTCATTGATATGTTGGACATCCATGACCCTACCATAGTGGTAGTCGAATTTGGAACTGGGAATAACCAAAAACCGATTAAGCAAGGCAGCGAAAAACATGTGCTTCTCCAAGCAGATCAAATGGTTACTCATCTGGCCGGAAAGACAGATGGCAAACAAGAACTTATTGGATCTGGGGTTCCAGTCAATGGTTTTCCTATGGGAGCGCCCCTGATCCACCTTAGCACAGCTTAAGCTTAAATCAAACTGGAAGTAATCTGAAGTGGCATTGGCATTGCCCACTTTGTATTTGGATTGGTGAGAAGACAAAAGGACCTGCTGAATTTCTTTATTCAAAGAGAGGTGCTCAAGCAAGACGGATTGGAAGAAGTGTTGGGATAGGGAATTATTGAAATAATGACCATTGTTGCTGCTGTTAGTGCGGAGACTAGAATTAGAATGATTCCAGAGAGAGAGGAGAGAGAGCTGCTGTTGCCTGAGTAAGTAGAGAGCGCGTAACTCGGACTGGAGCATGCGGTCAGAAGAAGAGGGAGGAGGAGGGAGGCGGCGAATGGTGGAGGAGGAGAAGAGGCTGCGGATGTCGGTGGAGAAGAAGGAGAGTATGAAGAAGAAAGAGAGGAACGTGGCCAACACGATGTAAGTCTTGTTGCTGTTGTTATTCAGGTGGTGGAATTTAAAGAATTTAAGGACATTGCCAGCAGCACCAGGGCGTTGGCCGTGGGAGAGACGGCGTCGTGAGGTGGAATGGTGATCGAGATCGAGATCGTCATCGTCATCAATGTGGAAAGTGGCGAGGGAACTGCGGGGAGACTGTTGTTGGGGACTGGGACGATTGTGGTGGCTCCGATGCAATAGCTTCTCGCGATCCTCTTCTCCCTCCTCCTCCTCCTCCTCCTCCTCCTCCTCCGACAACGAATCCCGCCTTCTATCCATGTTATTATATTCTTTCCTCTCCCCGGGCAAAAACAAAGATTCGATTCAGATATTGCAGAGCAACCGCCAGACCAGGCGTTTCCCTTTGCTGATTAGAACATAACAAACAAATATTAAATAAAAAAAAACTAAAAATCAAAAAGGAATGGATGAAGAGAGAGAGAGAGAGGGGGGGAGGGTCTGCAACCGGACGGTGGCTTTGGAGTGGTGGGGAAGAAAACAAAAGGGAAAGATGCGTCCCACATTATCATATTATTTTATTTTATTTTATTATTGAGGACTGGGAGAAGAAAACAAGCTGTGTGTCACGTCGACACTTTATGTTCAGCCGGTACAACAAGTAAAAGAAGTAAAGAGGCAGAAATTTGGGAGGAAGAAATTTGAGTTTAGATTTCATCTCTGTGTACTAAGAGTAACATATAACACTAAAAAATCCTTAAAAAGTATAGAAGTACATAAAAGTATTTACATGTAGAAATTATTTTTAGCAAAGGCACACTCACATGAAGGAATAAATTGTAATTATTAAATTTTAAAATATTTTTTATAAATATTTTAAATATTTAAATTATAATTATATATTAAAAAATAAAATTATTATAAATAAGTCATTATTTTTAATTATAAATATTTTTAGTGATTACTCAATACACTTATAAAATTTTTTACTAATTTTCTAAATTGTTTTAAACTTACTTAATTTTTTTTTTTTTATAAAATTAATGAAATGTTGCACGGATTAAAACAAAAAACCTAACTCTGTGACGTGTAACTTAAAAAGAGTAGGAACAGACGGGCGAGTCTGTTTTTTCCATATGGGCCACAAAACCATCCAGGCCGTGCCCGTAGGATACAATGATCCCAAATTTCGAGGCCGATGGCTCGGCCGGGCCCAGGTCAACTCTAAGCAACCCTATTATATTATATTATGCGTGAGACTAGTCCGACGGGTCCGCCCGATTACAAAGCCATTTTGCTTTTGCCCTGCCGGCCTTCGCCGAACCTTGTCACAGAGTTTCGTTAGTACTAACTCATGTAGTACTTAGTTAATTTTACATGAGAAAATAAATTAAGTCTTATAGAGTTAAAAGAATTAGCGAAAGGAAAGGCGTTGAAAGGTAAATAAGAGAATTGGAAGCATTGAAAGAGTATGAAGCATAAGAAGACTATGTAAGTAACAAATTTATTGAGTGAGCAAATTGTTTAAATATTATATGAAGAGTTATATATTTATATTTATTTAAAAAAATATTTTAGAATAATATATTTTAGATATTTATAAAAAATATTTTATATATAAATTTAAGAAAATTTATTTTAAAAAATTTTGTAATATTTTTTGCAAGAAGTTTAAAAAGATAAATATTTCTACACAATTTTAAATCCTTTTGTTGTTTTATTTAGACAACAAAAGGGACTAGACAATTCTAACAACCTGCATATGCTTAATTTAGCTTAGTTTTTGTTTTTTAACATGCTTGATAAGTTGGACAAAAGGCATTTATGTGACACTCTCTTCCACTCAATCTTACAATGTCTTCATTATATTTTTAATCTTATATTATCGAATGTAATTGACAAACTATCAAAAAAAGTCCTTTTGTTCCCCATTAACCTTTTAATCTAGCAATGAGCTTACTTAGAATTGAACTTCTTCTACATTTAAAAGTAAATCATAACGACATTATTAATTATTATCGTCAACTTACTTTCAAGAATATAGTGTCTTTAAGTGCATAAATAATAGGTTAAGGTAATCATCTTTTAATCTTGAATGGTATACTATCTTTCCGTATTATTTAACTTACAATTTTCATAAGTAATGAGGTGTCTATCTTACATTAAGACCCTCAATGGCAAAGTTAGATGTATTGGTGGGGATTTTAAAAGACTTTTTGTAGTTTAATAGTACTATGATAGGTCCTTTAGAGATTGTTTGTTTCAATTTTTCAATAAAATCTTAACATTCTCTTAATTAATGTCAAGTATTATTTTTTTTAGTAGGTTAATTAGGGATACTATTATAACAAAATATCACTTAATGAATTAATAATAATAATTAACAAATTTTAGAAAGGATAGTAGTTCTAAAACTTTGATTGGTAGTTCCCATGCTAAGACAGTACACCTTTACTAGATTCATTATTAGTATAACATCCTTAATTTTATGGTCAAAAAAGTCTACTTCATACTTAATAAATAAGCACTTCTCTTTTTTTAACATAAAACTCATTTTTCTTAAAAACTTAGAAAATTTGTTTAAAATACTTCACATGTTCTTTAAAATGTTGTTATATATCACAATATCATACAAATAAATCATCATGAATTTGTCAAGAAAAAGATGAGATACCTTGTTCAAGAGAGTGTAAAAGGAGATTGTGCGTTAATGAGACCAAAAGGGATGACTAGCAACTCGTCATTGCCTTGCATGGACTCGTCTTCCGCTTCCGTGAATTGGGCCTGAAACATGAACCTTCCTTGCATTCTTTCTGTGGCAGTCAACTACTGACTCCATGTTATCTTTGCTCTTTTTCTCAGCCTTCCAACATTTGAAAAAAGAGCGTTTCCTCGAAAGATTTGTCTTTTTCTCTTCCCTCATTCTTCTTTCCCCAGCTTCCACGGAATGTGTTGTCGGGGACTGGAGGTTTGTTTCTCTCGAATGTTTTCTTGCTTCTTCCAAGAACTGACCAAACCCCGTAAACAGATGAAATTGACATTAAGTTAATTCTAGAAAACAGCAATCAATTATCATCTCAGTTTTCCCAATGCTAACTGCATCAAAGATACGAAAAGCATGTATATCGCCAAGTTATTTTGCCAAAAAGAATTGTCAAAACATAAAAAATCAGAAACTTGGCGCATGCATAGATTATGAACAGAAGCAAACGAGGATAATATGCAGACGTGTTGCCTTTATTCATATAACATCAAAAGGAAAGAAAATCTATGCTGAGGAAATTTACATGTGTACTATTGATGATTCACAAAAGAAAGGATTCCGAGTGTCCTGCGGATCCAAAAGCACGATAAAATTAGTGGGCATTAGTTGTGATTTGAGTTAATATAGTTTCCTCTTAACACGATTAAGAACTTGGGCGGCGGGAGAGATGAGAACAGATACAGGCCACGTATAACAAAGTTAAAGCAAAGACAGGAGGGGCCGTCGAACCCGTGCAAAGTCCAGTTGGTGATCATATGTGTAGCCACCACAATCGCTTGTCTCGTAGTGTAGATGGATTGGAGATTTCTTCATTGTTGCCTGTAAACTTTGTTGAAGTCAATTAACCGTTGGTGGGAACCGCGGTCAAATAGTTATAGATGCAAACATAGGAGAATACAAAAGGCAAATCCTACCCAATGGCGGAGCCATTGAGTTTAAAAATTCTTACCTTAAACCAATGCAGCCTTCTAGTTTTAGCGGGGAGATGCAAGTTATGGAAGACCCCATGACACCTCAAGTATGCCTTTTAGTCCTCGGTAATGTACTGGTGCGGAAAGAGGGCAGAGGCCAACCAACCCGCTGGCGCTGCATGGTATGGCAGTCAAAGATAAAGCAAGTTTTCGCGGTTGGAATGGCTCTGAGGGTGGAAAGGAGAGTGAGTGCCGATGGTATCATTCACCATGTAAAGAAATTTGCTGTTAACTTAAACTTGCAGGCACAGGCAAAATCAGCGAAAAATAGGAGGCCGACCCACCATTGCTTGAAGGAAAAGGAGGGTGAAATTGGAACAGAATCAATGATAACTTTCCTATTAACTTGCACGCTGTACTCATTAAAGGCACGCAAAGCTGTGCTCATTAAGGACAGAATCAATGATAGCAACTACTAATCATGTTCAACAAGCCAGCAGAGCCGAGCGCAAATGAATCCTTCATCAATTCTGTCCAACCCCATGTTGCTCGTCAAATCTGCCGCGTGTTTCGGCGTAAATGGAGTGCCGCTCTCGCTTTTCCTCGGGCTTGGAGCAAAGCCCAAGATATGACAATATTGGTCCTCGCTGACCTTTTTAAGCTTTGATTAACTCTCAATATCGAAAAAGGAAATTTTAGGGGGAACCTCTTCCTTCCCTGTACCATACACGATAGCCGCTGCTCAAATCAGTCCGCCTGTGAGTACTAGACTTGAAAAGAGAAGAATATTCCTGCGCAATGAACACCATACCCAGAACTAACCGAACCAGATTTATATGAGGCCTTTCATATCCAAAACTACAAAATTAACAGCCTCCCTCCAACGGGGTTTACTCAAGAGCTGGTACCACTGCTTTTACTTTTGGTCTGCCGTGACGGGAGGGTTTGCCCTTTCTTTCGTTATAGCTTTACAGATGTACCAGGCCAACAACCATTTAAAAGTCTTTCACATGTGCATGAAATGGTTCCCAACTTTAGAACTTCAGAACATTGATTAAGAACCTGTCAATCTTTAGCCAATAGACCCAAAAGTTTGGGCATTAAAGTCTATACAAAAACTGCTAAATATAACGCAGACCTAAGAGACAATAGGAGAAAGAGTCCCCATCAAAAGCTTCCACGCCTGCTAACACCTCCATTAAGACTCGCTCCATGTCAAAGTTGAAGCAATGGTAATGCCATAACAATGCCAAAGACAGATACCAGCAGCAGGATCATCCAGGTTGGGAATGTTTGCTTCCTGTTTCTCCTTGCGTCCTTCAGGGTATCTACATTTTTCTCATCTCTTGGAGAATTGCCAAGGTTTTCCAACCTGGATTTCTGTTTTTCTTCTTGGGGCACATCCGATGACACTTGCTCTGAAACAAGCTGCTCAGACTGCTGCTGCTGATTATATTTCTCCACATACTCAGGGAACAATTTCCTAAATGTTGCACTGTTGTCAAATAGAACATTGGATACAATTAGATGTTGAACTTCCACCGTTGATTCTGCAAACCATAGCAGCTAAGAATAGGGAATGGGTATGTATCAAAGCAAAAGAGATGTGATGCAACAACTTTTCAACACCCCCAATTACAACAAAATGTTTATGCTGTGCAAACACATTCATGAACTTCCAGCTTCAACCAGACTAAACATTCCAACAAAAAAAGGAAAACCATCCATGCATATTCATCATAACAGAGAACTTAAGATGTCTCTTGGAAAGAAAACACTAGTGACAAAAGAAAGTTCAATTGTGGCAATGGCTTGAATACAATCATAGACACATATCTAAAGTAATTATATGAGGAATACTGCAGTGACTTAGATTCCCAAACAAGAAGAATTTAAGCAGTTTTCTGCAAAGGTGGTCCAGTGACTTACTTCTTACAGTTAAAAGCTAGAGAAGTTTTTGCCAGACGTTGCTTTTCAGCAGCAGTGGTGTTCACACTGCCTGTGGTAGGACTGTTGTCCATCTGCGCAACAATTGCACAACCCTTAGTGAAGAGAAATTCTTGACAGAAAGAAATACAAGCTTCGGGCATTCTTCGAAGACAGAATTTTTCATTAAGGAAATTAATACTTAGTTAAATACTTTGCCAGGAACTCAAACAGAATGATACTATAAGCAATATGTCCACCAAAAAGGGATCTTGTTTTAAATAATTTATAAAAAAAATTTTTAAAAAAAAATAAAATAAAATAAAATAAAAAAATATATATATAGGCATATATGAATCGACTGTATGCTTCAGCTGACAAATAAAAACAAATGGCACTCTAAAAAATAATAATAATAAATAAGTGAAGAAAGAGAGCCTTGGCACCTGAAACCAATGAGCAAATCCAAGAGTCACGGTGAACTTACCATGAAAGAAAGAAGCCCCGTCAGTATGCTGCATTATTGAAATGAATGTTAGAACAGGGATACATGCAACCAGCTCTTAATAAATGTCAAACAGCAAACAAAATAACAAACAATAATGCACAGAAAAGTATAAAATCATACTGAGAAACACCACAAAATATATCTATTTTACCTTGATACAGACCACATTGGATTCCAATTTTCAGGATGAACTGTATGATTAAGGTAAAAAAAAATATTAGTCATTGAAGATGAAGCTTGTCTAATAATCTAGGGGGAACAGTCTAAGTTACTTACAATCACTCATTGATAAGCAAATTTTCTTTTGAGTCATGAATCTTCCATTGGGAGTGATCATGCTACAGATATTGGAAACTACTAGAATGAGAAGGAAGCTCCTTATCTTGAACTTTATAAAAGAAAAGGAAAATATGATGAATAATGAAACTTCATTTATTGCTTTAAAAAGTTGAGATTGTGAAGGAACTTTACGTGATTCCTGGAGGTTTATATGGATACTCCGGAGGAAACTTGATCTTTCCATAGTAATATCCAGCTTATCATAACAAAAATCAGAGATATAAGGTGAAACTGATGAATAACATTAAATTGAGCTAGAAAATAATTTTTAAAAAAAAAACCCTCAAAACATCGAGAGGAGAAAAAAAATAAAAAGGTGCTAAACAAACCTGCAAAAGGTGTTCCTTCACTTCCCTCCAAAACATAATCTGGAAAATTGAATTTGTCATTATTTAAAAAATCTGGATTATTATTATTTCCACAAGACCAAGAGGAGTAAGATAGAGAGAAGCCCTGATCAGAGCACAGAAAGCATAGACACAAACATACACACATATGCACATATGTTGAATGAAAGGACAAATATGAAAGACCAAGAACTTACGCCATTCAAGTATGTCACTTGGGGAAGGGCGGGCAACAACATGAGAGACAGGTTCCTACAAGGTTATAATAAAGCATTGTCAAGTCAAAAGGCAGTAGAAGAAAACTCCTTTGAATAATAAAATTTGAAGGACATGTCTGGATTCTCTAATATAATTACCTTACAGCACCAAGTCATATAAGGGGTGGGAAATTCTCTCTAGGCTATTACTAAAGGAGATCCTATAAAAGATCAATAAAATGGCAGAACAACATACAGCCTATACCATGGGCAGGAAATTTTTTTGAAAAGTCTCACAATAGGGTTGAATTGATCACCAAAGAGAATGTCATTGTCAGCAAAGATGGATGTTAGAACTCCACCTTGAGCAATATTGAAGTGAAAAGCACGGTAAGCTAAACGCAGCAAGGTGTGATATAGGAGGAGAAGAGGAGTAATAGAACAACATACTTTACAGAGTGCTCTATATTCCTTCTGAAGTCGCCTAACACATGATTTCTCTGCCATCCTCTGAGTTGGAAGAGATAAACACACCAGCTGATTCCTTTTATTTCTCGAAAGCCGAAGCTCTACCAACCAGGTATGGTACGGTTTATACGTTGGTATGGTTTATACGTTGGACTACCTGATACCCCCCTCCCCAATAAAAAGAATAAAAAAGTGTGAGATAGAATTGTAGAGATAAGAAATGAATAAGAAGCATGAAGCTTAGTGAGTGAACAAAACCAGAATCAAAGAAGTAAAAATAAACAAATAAATGTGTGTCAAGTAACCGTAAATGATAATTCCTTGATGAAGTATGGTCTCACAACAAATTGGTCAAAGGTTTCAATTCAGGCCAGATTCGTTTAATAAATGCCCTCAAACTAGCCAACCAGTTAGAGTCTCGCTTACAGGGCTAATAGACCAACATCAAGTTGGAAAAACCGAGAAGAAGAAGAAGAAGAAAAAAAAAAACGAAGAAGAAAGAAAGGAAAAAGCGAAAAAACGGGGCGGGGGGAGGGTTAAATGGAATTCTTCGATTAAAATTCTATTCTGAGGGCAAAAATTGCAGGCGTGGAATAAATGTAAGTAACAAATATGTCTATGTCTCATCATCATCTATCATTTCCATTGAAACTAGCAAGCAAGGAGAAACAGAAAGGGCAGGGGGAGGGGGCAGATTGTATGAGGATCTCAGAAAATGAAATGCAAACAATAAGAAGAAGAAGAAGATGGTGATGATGATGATGATAATGTAATGAATGAATCCACAGACCCTCGGCTAATTGAAGACAAACATTATCAACAAACAAATAAATTAATTAAAAAGAAAGAAAATACAGATGACGAGGGAGGGAGGAGGGACATGCAATTCAATTTTATGGATGATGAAAGCTAAGATGGATCTCAATAAGCAGAAGAGTCCAAAATCGGGAGAGAGATAAGATGCGATATTAGAACAACAATTACTTCGGTTCGGAAGCCAGTTACGACCAAAGAACCCCACCCCACCCCCTCCCCAAAAAAAATTTCTTCTTTAATATATATATATATATATATATATATATATATAAGAAAAAAAAAGAAATCGGGAGAGGTTAAGAGGACGAATTGGGTGGGCAGATAGGCCCCCCAACCCAACCACCCAAAAGCAAAATTAGAAGATCCATACCGCTAGTAGCTCATCGGATGGGATGGAATGGAATGGAATCGAAGGAGGAACGGCAGGTCAGGGGAGGGTGGCAGCAGAGAAGAGAACACAAGAAGAGATGTGAGAATCAATCACACGATTTGAAGAGGATTACGATGATTTTTACCTCGACCGCCAGTCGACGATTATTTTTCCTCTTTTTTTTTTTTTTTTGTTTAAGATTTGGAAAGACCGGAGAAGAAGAGGCATAGGGTTGGGCTCCCCGACCTTCCTCTTTTTATTTTAAATTTTAATTTATTTAAAACCCAAAACCCAACCCCATGAATAATATTTTATGAAAACATATATAAATATAAACAAATCCCACCCCACTCGCCCCCCCTCGGGGGCCCAGCCCAAATCATAGGCTCTGCCCAGCTGGCTGGCTTTGCTCCGCTTATTGTGGGTTTATCTAAGAGTCCCAGTCCAGTTCCGTAATATCTTTCCCGGGCCACTGTCACGTAACCCATAAAATGCAATTGGGAAATGTAAAGCCCTTTTCTTGATGGCCATGCATTGGTCCAGCTTTGCTAAATAAGATCAGCGGTTCCAGGACTGGTAGCCACACCAATCGGTACAACCGTTTCTTTTTCTTTCTTTCTACCTCCCCATTTCTTGTTCTTAACTGTTAACATTTTAGAGAATTCTTTCAATTTATTTGATTTTTTTTCCCCCAAAAACAAAACCAACAACAAGAAGAAGAATTGAACGAACAGGACGGATTGATAATAAGCACGGGCAAAGGTTAATTGTCCCCTCCTCTCTCTCCTCTTCACTCACTCCCCTGATATCCCAGTGACGTGGCTGTCAGCACTTGTTGGCTACTTCTTACCTTAGCTTTTACCTCCAGTCAGTTGTTGGGCTACGTTTTGTGACGGACAAATATATAAAACTCGTTTGGATAGAAAAAAAAAAATTTTAGATATATAAACATGAGTGCTATATGTCTTAAAAAGTTACTTTTTAGGAAAAAAATAATGACCCCGTGACAAATAATATCAGGTCCAACTCTAACTTTTATTCTGATGTCTTTTACTAAATTTTTCGTGTGAAAAGAGTAAGTAAGAAGAGGATGTCAATGAATTCGATGAAAGAAAATGTGACAGACAGATATATGAGATCCATCTCCCACGTCGGATAGAAAGAAAAAAATCTTAGATATATAAATGTGAGTGCTGAACGCCCTAAAAAGTTATCTTTTAAATCTAAAATAATGACCCTTGACAATTTGCATTGGTCAATTAAAGCAAAATAATACTTTATCATCGTCTCAGATTTGCTTGCAGCCTAGAGACTAATCATAAATAAACAAACAGCCCCCTCTTACAACCTTATTGCACGTGCGTGATACCATTCCATAACCCCCTCTTAAAATAATGTTGCAACGACATCGTCCCCACAACCCAACCCCAACCGGTAATCCAACATCCCAAAGCTCAGTCTCAGTAACCAAGTTACCACAACGATCCAGTCGAAAACTAAAAGCACATGATCCCCCACCGCACACTTCATCGCATCCCTCCCAAGTTTTTACCCTCGCGCTCCTCCACACACGCGCACGCCCGCGCGCGCGCGTATAAATGGAAAAGATGTGGCATTGGTTGCGAATTATCATTCACTTTCAAACACTATCAGAATGAAGCTCTCTACCCTGTAGCACTACCAGCACTCCCACCGTCTGCTCTCACTCGTTTGCTTTTCCCTGTTCTCTCTGCCTCCCTCCAACACAGCCGGGGCTGAAGCTCGCCCCTTTATATCTGCATCCCTACCCCCCTCCCCTTGTCTTAATCGTCACTTCAGCCTCACAACCTCCAAGAAATTTCAATCTGCCCGCAGTGTCCAACAACAGTCCGTTCGGGCAGCTCAACTAGAGCTTCACGAGGATACCTCCCACCACCTCGGCTCCCACCCAGGACAAGTTAACTTCTTGCTGCCACAAGCGTAAAACCTTTTCTGCTTTCCACCATCACCGGCTTTCTCATTACCACCTTAAAGATCTCCCGTCTTTTCCCCATGTCCGAACCTCCGCTGGACGCCTCCTCCAGCTATCGCAAAACAGAAGCTCCGAATCTTCCGTGGCATTGACTTGAGTTATTCTTCTTCTTCCTCTTCTCCCCACTTCGGGTTTTTATTTTTCCTCTCGTGTTTTCGTTGATTTTTCCTCTCGTGTTTTCGTTGATGTTCCACAATATCTGGTCCTAGAGTGGGGTAGAAGGCCAAATTTAAGTGCCCTCCATAATCCATTTAAGATTTTCGCTCCCTCAAGCTACTTGATTTCTGATGTAAAATGTAACCTTTTTGGGTTCTTGCATGTAAAGTTTATGCCATTTGCCGAAGGCAATTCAAAGTGGGTCATCCTTTATTTATTCTCGTCTTAGACAAAATTCTCAGCCCCAAGCAAGAGCTTTTGATTCTGCAGCCACAAGCACGAACAAAATAATCAATGGAACAACTAAAGCTATCTGCCCTACTGCTTACTCATCTGTTGACGTGAGAGTCAGTGTGCCTTTGACGTATAAGAAAACTATAAAACAACAAATTCAGAAATGCTCATCATGGTAGTTTTAACTAGTACTCCAGCTTTTGACCGCCTATACATTTCTGCGCCGTTTCTTCTCCTTTAGGTCAACAGATAGGAAAGGCCTTTTGTTTCCACTTTGTGTGGTTTCCTTAGATACACCAGCAACATCAGAACCAGAATGATGCTTTTTCCTTCTAAATGTCTTGCTTTTCACATCATCAACCATGGCATGTTTACCATATTTTTCAGAGACCAAAAGATGATCAATCTCTGCCCTCATTTTCTTTACATCTTTTATGTGTGATGTGTTCTTGGAAGCACTGGAAAGGAACTCACTTTTTGGTGACTTGATTTTACCAGATCCAAATGCAGCATAAAATTCTTTGTAAGTTGATTGTTTTGATGCTAGCTTGGACCTCCATTGATCAGGCCAGTTAGCATATCTGTTGCAGTAAGAATGCAGCCAACATCAATAATAGATACTGAATCTCAAATCTAGCACCAAATAAACTGAAAATCACCCATTTTATCAAGAGGTCACACACTAGGCCAGTAAAAACAATATGATAGTTTGGCCACCAGGAATCAAGTGCATTTTAATAAATACTTTATATTAAAATCTCGATATTCCGATACAAAAGTGCACCAAGTGGCTTACCCATCAATATCTAGTTTCCTTAACAGGTAAGGACCCTGCTTTGCTTTAGAAAGCTCAGCTTGCACTTCTAATAAGTCTGATGCTACGGCCTCTCTTAGTGACATGTTGCTGGCAGTGAAGCATTTTTCAACAGTAAATGACCCAGATGAGTGCATTGCAAGCTCTCCAAAATGTCCTCGTAGCCTTCAGGGGTTCAGGGTAAACAGAAAAATATTTACCATTAATAGCCAGTACAGGCTGAATGCATACAAAAACAACAACAAAGCCTTACTCTCAAATTTAATTGGTCTAAATATTGAATTCTTAAAGGCACAAAACATTATGTTGTGCATATCACAAATTGCTTCTCAAAAGAAGATTAGTATTTTCAAAGCTGACTTGGGGTCAACATGAAGGACATCGGCTAAATCAACCACTAAACTTTTGCAATAACTATATTGTTAAATGAGGTGAGTATTTTATAAAAAATTACATAGCGTGGTCATATCAAAGTTAACTTATATTAAAACAACAGTATAGAAGACCACAGTTACTCTCGTTTCAAAGCAGTGCCACTGGTTATCATTCAAACAGAATTGCGCATTAAGATTTAACTTCTGAGAAATCAGAACTACCAAATATTAGAGCATTGCATACTTTGCCATTAGTCTCTGCTTCTGTTTCCTAGAAGCATTAGAATCTAGGAATGCTTCAATAACACGTGCTCCTCCCTTATCTTTTGCAGCTTCAAAGACATGATCAACTTCCATGGATGCAAGACTCTCAATGTAGGGCTGTATGAACTCCTGTCCAATGGAAACATGAACTCTACAATGTAAGCACAGGCAGAAACCAAATTACTTTGATTCCATAAAAAAATTGGAGTATTATACAACCGAAACATCACAATAAGATAGAAGATTTTGGTCAGATACTGGCATGTTATATGCACACATAAAATAACTATAGAAATGGTTAAACTGCCACTAGTGTCTTCATTGGAAAGTTAAGACTTATGAATCATAATGCCTCTCCTAGAGAGCCTTGCACCGCCCCGGGGGGGGGGGGGGGGGGGGGAGAGAGGGGGGGAGAGAGAGAGAGAGAGAGAGAGAGAGAGAGGGGGGGCTGAGAAGTAGAAATTCCTTTCTTGGCATCATTGAGCAATATTGGCAATGACCCTTAAGAGACCAAACAATATCTTTGTTATACCAGAACCTTGACTTCTCTATTGCCATTAAAGCAAATTGCAGTTGGTCACAAAAATTATTTAGATCGTATTCTCCCTATCATTAACCAGCCATATATACCCTATAAAACAGGGGAAAACAAACATAAATGCACAAAAACAAATGGCAACATACACTTTGAAATCTGAAAACTGACTGTAGAATCAGAGAACCCATGACATGCATCTTAACACCATTTGGCCAGCTCCAGTTGGACCTGTCCCCACAGTTGAAATAACTATCCAGAAACAGCATTCGAGGAACAATGCATCTAGGGGACTCACTTTGCAAACATACAGAAGCAGCAAGGGCCTGACAGCACTGTCAAACAAGTATTAACAGATTAAACATAGTGTCAGGCTGTGAGAATTTGAACATATATATAATTCATTCCTTCTTAATCCATTTCAAAATTGAACTTGCAATTCTTTAATAAAAATGGTATAGTATTTAAGCATTGAACCTGACGTTCATGAGTGTGAAGCCTTTGAGCAACAGCAATAATAGATGCAACAACTCCTGGTTTCCCCAATTCAAGAAGATCTTTAAATCTTGGACCAAGTTCTTCCCAAATCAACTCCATCTACCAGTCAAAATGAGAAAAAGGGTATTCTGAGAATTCACAAACACTCTGCGATAATATATTCCAGAACAAGTTTCTATTCTAGTAAAAAAAACCAAGCTTAACCAAACACAGAACATGACCTTGTTATATGTGTGTTAAACAATATGAATCATGAAACTTCTACCCACATTATGGTGTCCATATAGTAATCAGCACAACTAGTAACACGCACTTTGTTCACTTGTCTAACTATGCAATGTTGCAATACGTACTTGTTTTCTATCTCTTGCGTGAGATATCAATGCCTGAACAACAAAGTTACCACAGGAATGGGATGAAAGCTCAAACAATGAATTCCTGAAAATTGTTCTGAAAATTCCATCATACAAGCTTTCAGGAGCTACATCCAAGATCACCTGCACAGTTTCCAAAAAATTTGAATGATGAAGAACATCTCCATCTCAAAGCAAATGACATAATTCAAAAAGCTGACCCATGACAGGTTGATCAGCAATTTACAGTATCCAATTAAGAAACACAGACATGAACAAACAGAAACATAAATGGGAGAGGGGGGGAGAAAGAGAGAGAATGCAAAGGACTTGTTTTTGTTAAAAAAAAGGATAGGAAATAGCTGTGAGTGAAATTGTACACCCAACCCAAAGCTAAGAAGCTTTTCTTTTACCATTTTAGAATAAGTAAAAGGGTTCTCAACAATAAATAAGACAATCAAGATAAATCACTACTTATAGTAATTTGCGTCTGCCAGAAAGCTTGTCTAGTATTTTGGGCCATACACATAAAACTAGCAGCATAAATCTTGCAACATGAAGCAATATCATATATGTATGATGTAATGGCAAAAAGAAGTATCTACTATTAAGTGGCTTTTGCACTCAAAACATTGAATTTAAAAATCCTTTGACAAATCAGTCACCTCCATTAGATGGCTAAATGCAGGTTCCTTCATGAGTTCCACAATGTCGCCAACCACTTTCTCTTCTACAAAAGAACCTTCAATTAAATTTTCCTTTTTGCAGCAAAGGACAATTGGAATTACTTGCAACAACTCTTGATCATGTCCAGCTAACAATTTCAAGGCCGTCTGTGAAGAGAAAAGTTTGATTAAATAGAACAAGGCAAAGAATAAGAATAGGAGAGTACACATGGGACTCAATGAAAACAGCAGAAGTAGGGAAGGAAAGTCATGACAGAGGGAAATTTTACTAAAAATTTGTGGGACAGAGAGAGAGAGGGGAGCTTCAAGGCACCATCATGGGAACTTCACATCCAAATATTAAGCATAAGAAAGTGTATGTTTCTAAATATCTCCTCCTCTTTCTATTTGAATAATCAAATGTGAGCATCAGGCTATGCAATATAGTCAAATATTAAACTGAAGATTTGTGTTAAGTAGAAATAACAGCCTAGAGGGGCGGGGGAAATGCAAGATTACAAAATGAAAAGAAAATACAGGACTTGCCTGCAAAACTAAACTGCTATACTGATCAACCTGCATGATTTTGATTTCTTCACTGGCACATTTCAGCATTTCTGACACGAAGGATTTCAATAAACCAGGAAACTTCTGCTGTAGTCGAGGTGAATCATTCCCTCCCATTTGAGATGTCTTAAGGTTCAGACGCTCTGCCAGAATTGTTGAGGGCTTTCCCCCATGAAACTCAGGAGAATCTATTGGTACTCCTCCACAAAGACACAGAAGACTACGAAGAACATGAGATCCATAACAGTTGCACATCATATCAATTGGATGGACTAAAATCACCTGTCAAAGATCAAATAATCATACTCCTCTCAAGCAAATACTTCCCCTGCTTGCAAGTTAAAGATAAGGAAATTTCTCTTGCCATTAATATCCACCTATGATTTAGTTACAGTTGTAGAATCTTGTGCCTTCATTCACATGCAATGCAAAATGGAAAACAACAAAAAGAGCACAATGCTGTTGAATAGGAAAAACATCAATGGATTTTGTTTGCTGGCACCCAAAATCAAACTCATTTTGTCGTAAGAATGAAAACATAAATGGGTCAAATACCTTGCATAAGACAGTCAGAGTATCTTCAATAACAGGAAATGCTTCAATGTCCTGAAGATGCGCAGCTAAGGACTTGAGTGCTGTCTCGGCAACATGTGAACCAGACCTGTCCATTGCAACTAAAGGGAAGACCTTTGCACAGCCGTTGAGGAAACCACAGAGACGGTGCACATCACAGCCCTCAAGGAGGGTTTGCAAAGTGTGACTGATTATATAATCAGTGGCTAACTCGAACTCTTTCCCTCTAGCTTCTTCAAGAGCATTGCCACACACAACTGACCGCTCCTCCAAGTCAACCCCGCCACTTTCAAAAAGATTTGAAATCTCTGAAAAATATTTTGTTGTTTCTGGATCAACCTGTTTCCTACAAATAACATTCAAGTCGCCGGCATTTCAAAGAAGACAGGAATCCATAAAAATAAAAAAATATATATATAAAAAAAAAGGAACTGTCAAAGAAAAAAGCAAAAACCAAAAAAATAATTAAAAAAAGAAGTAAAAATGGTCATAAAATTGAAAGGTTCTTCCTAATACCTGATGATCGACGGTTGAGAATCTGCTAAAGTTTGATGCTTAGAGGAAGCTTTGTCTCTAACAGCCTCATCATAGGTCATCCAAGCGGAGGGCATTTTGTTGGAAATGTCCGTATCAAAACCAAATCCTTCTTTCTTGGGTTTCCTGGTCATGCCCTTCTTCTTGTGTTTCCCCTGCTTATGCGATTTGGCCTCTTGCTTCATTGAAATATACGCCACCAAAATGGGGGCTTTTTATAGGTATTGTTGACAATAACTAATAAAAGCTTTGAACCCAGCAGGCAGAGACCACAAGCACTCACACCCAGCAGCAGCAACTACACTTCCTCCTGAGGCATACGTATGTCGATACTTGACACTGTTAGCTGGAAGTTGAAATTGACATATACAAGCAGTCAGCCAAAGGCATGCAAGTCTAATAAGCAGCAAAAGAAGAAGAAGGCCGAAACCACCAAATTAAATTTGGGAACAAAAGAAGAAGCTTGAGTTCGAACAAGAAGACGGACATAAAATAAAAAGAAATGGGTAAAAGAGCAGCGCAGCTTAATACTTGATGAATAGCCGTGCAATGGCGAATTGAAGTTGAAGATAAATAATAATAATACCGCACAGCAACCTGTCGTCAGCACCGCGAATCGAAGGAGAAGAAGGAGGAGAAGACGAAGGAGACACGGCGGGGGAGCTGCGAAAGTAAAGGTGAAACGGCGGAAAGGGCTTGGGGTATGCGCGCGAGGAGGCCCATTACTATTGATTGGGCCTACTGAACCCCTTTCCACGGTTTTTAGGGGCTCTTTAGCCGTAGACCAGAGTATTTGGTAACGTGTCACCCATTATAATAGCAAGACTGTTTTAAAACCGTTTGGCTCGAGCGATCGTGCTGCAACCTATTCTAATACGGTTAATATCCTATTTATTAAAATAAAAATAACAATAAAAACGAAAACTAAATTTAATCAACGTTTCATTTCAAAATTCATTGGGGTAGTACATACCTCAATTAATTTTTTTTTTAAAGAATAAAAAGAAGAAGAAAATATTTGCTTCGCTTTAATTAATTTGTGCATTCATTTGAACTTTATATATATATATATATATATATATTTATTTATTTATTATTATTTTTTTAATTTTATTTTCATTAATGAAAAAAATATAATAACGATTGCCGCCGTAATTATCTGCTCCGAATAGGGTGTAGCGGTCCACTCCCATTAGCACATTGTGTGGAATTTTTGTGGGGAAGTCTTTCTTCCCTTCCATTGCCAAGTCGTCCTCGATCAATTTGCCCAAAGAGAGCCAATCACAGCTTTGGGTGACATTAAATGCTTTGTTTTGTTTTGTTGTGTTGTGTTCTTTCTTCCTTTATAAATTGCTTTGAATGCAAATTTACACAAAATTTTGAATCCAATTTCTTATGCATTTCAAGTTTTCTTCGCACGCCATTTCCCATCTCCTTGCATTCCCACCTGGTCGTTGGGCCTCGATGACATGTCAGCGGAGAGAGAGTTGCTGAAGGATTTGGCTAAGCAAGCTTACTATGAGTTCAAATACACAGCTGTTAGACCACAAATTTAACGCGCACAGTTTTCTCTCTCTTTTTTTTTGGGGGGGGTGGGGGTGGGGGAGGGGGTTGGGGATTAGCCGGTGGGCTCATCCCGAGTCTAATCATCTTGAAGGGCTAGTTAGCTATGCGCCAGGGAGGCGCCCGCAATATGAGGCGGACGCGATGTAAATGCAGCGGTGATCAGTCCATAGGTTACGCTTGCCGCGTTGGTTGGCTTTGGCTGAAAAGGTCACACACATGATGTACAGCACTCGCGAGGATCCGCGTCCTCAGAAATTGACCCCTCGAAGAGTTCCATTATAATGTATTAATCTGCACGCTGTCCCACCACCACCACAAAGTCCCCCCATTTATTAAAGTTATTCCATAACAAGTCTATAAATAATAATGTAATTCAGGAAAAAAAAAGGGGCCCCGGGGGGGGGGTGTAGTTTAATCGACCGCAGATCAAAAGCAGACCGGAGTTGTGTTTTTTTAACTTGGCTGGTCCCATAGATCCTCCTGACAAAAAAGCATCGAATAAAGGAAAGAAGAATCGTCGCAGAATTCTCCCCTTTGTCGTTCGGTTTCTCTCCCATCCTACTAACAGATTAACTGCAAAAGCTATTCTTACAAGTGAATTTCAGAAATAAATCGTGGAAACTTTTTTGTTTTTCGTCAGAACAGATTTTAATAAGTACTTGAAATTAAGAATTCAGAAAGTTATTATTTGTAAAAATATATATATATATATATATATATATATATATTTTTTTTTTATTATTATTATTATTATTATTTTATTTTTTCTTCTTCTTCTTTTATGAATCTAAACATAGTCGCAGTGCTCATTGGCTCAATGACACAAGTGTGGGTTGATGTCATATCGTTTGATCCTTTCAATATTTATAAAAGGACAACTCGCCCAGCAGCAATTGCAAAAGCCAAAGCCGAAACTTCATCCCTTCTTCATTCCTACACTATGAAAGGATTATTACATCCATCTGTATACCTATATTAATTATAAACGCATTTTCTTACGCAACCCCACCAAACAAAACACGCAAGCACAAGCTAATCGAACCGCCGAAGGCTTCTGCTTCTGCTTCTGCTTCTGCAAAAATTAGACTAGAGAATGGAGACTGTCAGCTCCTTTAAGGGCTACGGCAAGGTGGACGAGGCGGAAGAGCGAGCATTCCGTCGAAGGACACGGAGGCGAGCCATCATTCTCATTGTCTCCTCCATCCTCTTTTTAGCCGCGATCGTTGGCGCCGTTGTCGGAATCGTGGTGCACAGGCGAAACAACCACGACAGCAGCACGGCCTCCAGCGATCCGGCGCCACCGGAGTTGACTCCGGCCGCCTCCCTCAAAGCCGTCTGCAGGGTCACTCAGTACCCAACCTCCTGCTTTTCCAGCATCTCTGCACTCGGAACCGCAAACATCACCGACCCAAAAGTTCTCTTTAAGCTCTCTTTGCGCGTGGCTCTCAACGAGCTCTCCTCCCTTCAAGACTATCCCTCCAAGCTCAGTCAAAGCACCAACGATCCCTCACTCCAAAAGGCTCTGAACGTTTGCCGGACCTCCCTTGACGATGCCCTGGATCGAGTCAATGACTCCATAGCATCGTCAACGGCTGTGGGACAAGGCGAAAAGATACTATCAACAGCCAAGATTAGCGATATCAAGACTTGGCTGAGCACTGCCCTCACCGACCAAGAGACATGTTTAGATGCTCTGCAAGAGTTGAATGGCACAGATCATTTCAACAATTCAATTCTGGAACAAGTGCGGACGGCAATGGAGAACTCCACCGAGTTTGTCAGCAATAGTTTGGCAATTGGGGCAAAGATCTTGGGCTTGCTCTCTGACTTTAATATCCCGATTCACAGAAGGTTACTGGGGGAGTTTGACCAAGGATCGGCCAAATTGGGTTTCCCTACTTGGGTTAGTCTGGGAGACAGGAGGTTTTTACAGGAGTCGAATCCTCTGCCCAATGTGACGGTGGGCAAGGATGGAAGTGGGGACTACAGGAACATCAGCGAAGCAGTGGAAGCCATCCCAAAGAAGAGTGAATACAGATTCATCATACACGTGAAAGCGGGTTTGTATGAGGAGAATGTGATTTTGGACAAGAGCAAGTGGAACGTGATGATGTACGGCGACGGCAAGACCCAGACTATTGTCTCGGGTTCTCTTAATTTCGTCGACGGGACCCCCACCTTTGCCACAGCCACCGTTGGTAAGTAGTGTCCATTAATTTACTGCCTCCCATTTTCTTCGTTGTTGTCGATATGCTTCCGTTTATTCTCTCGGCCTCACACATAAAATGGTCGACAGAAGAGGGCAGGGCAGGGGAGGGCGGCATAAGTTCTTTCCTGCCGAAGGGCTACTAGTTAAACGATGGTCAGTTGATTCATAGAATTCTACTTTGATTATGATGAATTCTCTATAATCATAGGATTCACTAACAAAACAAAATTACCATCCTTCCTTAATTTGAATGTTTGGTAGAATTGTCTGTCAACTATAATTAATATCTCCGCCTCCCTATTATATGAAAGTAGATTGAAGTGACTAATTACTATGATTAAGCTCTCCTTCCGGTGCGTGATGTCACGTACACATACATGCAATGAGCCATACCTTCGAAACTCCATTGGGATAATTGAACCCAGTGGGTGATGTGACCATGTGAAGTTCTTCCTGGTAAGCTAGGAGAAGAGCATGGTGTATGCAGACCTAGTGGCCGGTCTTCCAAAAACAAAGACTGGATCGAGAAAAGCACGGGGATGATTCTTCCCCCAATGTGAATGGATGTGGAACTCTTGCCTAAGGTTCTGTTATTTCCCATAGATATCTGCTTCAAACATCATTCTAAAAACTGGATTCCATGATGGAACCGGCCATGTGCTTCTTGTCTGCTTTCTATTTCAAAATTGAATTAGCTTTTCCGTGTGGTCGTGGTCCCAATTTTTAATTTCATTTAGTAACGCAACTAGAGTAAAGCTTTCATTGCAGAGTCAGAGCAATTTTAATAGACTTGGACAGTGCATTTGTCTTACTTAATTGGTCTGTCTAGGGGGGCTCTGATTGCTATATTGACCTGGTCTACCTACCTATTAGTATTTGTGTATTTATTTATTTATTTATTTTCATACTTCATTTTGGTTGGTTTGTTGTCCGTATCTCTACACCTGGGGTCTTATTTCTTAATAGTTAAATTGACCACCCATCACCGACGTGTTTTTGGTTAATGGTGCCTCGTTGGTTAAGAAACCAACTGTCTTGTGTTTTGGCTTCAAATCTGTCCTCAACATCTATTTCTGCAAATTAATGTTCTGCAGAGTAGATGAGTATGGATGAATTGGACTCATTAGGAAGAAGGGCTTTCTGGCTAGGTTTAGCCTGAGCTTGTGATACCATCGTGACCAATTTAATGTTGCAGATTAGGTATATGTGCTCTTTTTGTTTATTTTTATTTATTCATTGAAATAAATATTGACTATGACGATATGGATGCAATCAAACACTAGCCGCTGTGGGAAAGGGGTTTATTGCAAAAGACATGAAATTCGTCAACAAGGCAGGGGCGGCAAAGCATCAAGCAGTGGCCTTTCGATCTGGTTCAGACAGGTCTGTATTTTATCGGTGTGCCTTCGACGCATTTCAGGACACACTCTATGCGCATTCCAATCGGCAGTTCTACCGGGAATGTGACATTACCGGCACCATTGACTTCATCTTTGGCAATGCCGCAGTTATCTTCCAGAGCTGCAATATCCAGCCCAGGCAACCCTTGGCCGAGCAGTTCAATACCATCACAGCTCAGGGCAAGAAGGACCCCAACCAAAATACCGGCATCTCAATTCAGAAGTGCACATTATCTGCTTCCGGTAGCCTCACTGCTCCTACCTACCTTGGTAGGCCCTGGAAAGATTACTCCACTACTGTCATTATGCAATCTGAAATTGGGGGCTTCTTGAACCCATTGGGCTGGACACCTTGGATCACCGGTGTTGATCCTGCCAGCACCATATTTTATGCAGAATATGAGAACTCTGGGCATGGTTCAGATGTGGCCCAAAGGGTCAAGTGGGCCGGTTACAAGCCTGCTCTCACTCAAGATGAGGCAAGCAGATTCACTGTTGGATCGTTTATTCAGGGCGGCCAGTGGTTGCCAACAGCCAGTGTGACATTCGACGCAGCCCTATGATTCGAAGATTGAAGTTTGAAGAAAATGCGGGTTGTCAGGAAAATAAAATTTTAAAAAGAAAAAAGCAGAGAGAGATAATTGAATGTTTTTAGTGTTACAGTCATTTCTTTGTCCATTACCTAAAAGGGTTTCATGTCCACGAAAATATTTAATGTTTTTTTTTTCTCTTTTATTTTTTTTTTGTTACATAGCAAATATTGAATGTTGATTATTGATGGGGAAAAATAAGAAAAGGCAAAGGCAGTACAATGTAGTCTTCCTTCCTTATGATATCAACCGGGGAGTTACGAGCTCAAAGTCCTGACAAAATGACAATGCCAAGCATCGAAATGTTCCCCAAAAATCCGCACGAGATGAGGTATACTCTGGATCAGAGACTTTACGGAAGTTTAAATCTTGGTAAGCAATTTATCAAAAAAAAAAAAAAAAAGATAAAAATAAAAATTAAAAAAAAAAAGTTATACGAGTAAATCTGTAATACAGAATCTGTTAAAGATTTCGTTTATCTGATTAAGAGGCATTTACGTGATTGCGCACATGGCAAGGTCGACTCGCTAACTCATCTATATCCTTTGCTTATTTGGCAAATTCACTTCAGATTCCACGCTGAAGTGGCGTCCAAACACAAGTTGCTAACTATTTTCTGTCCAAATTTACTAATGATGAGAGAGAGAGAGAGAGAGAGAGAGAGAGAGAGAGAGAAATGCGCCACCGTTATCACGCGGACTGCCGCCGCCGCTGCTGCCATCACACGCAACGCCTCCGTGGGCCACCGTCGGCGAAGCCTACAATCCCCACCACCACCAGTCCATTCGCCTGTACCACCAGTGCACTCCCCACCATGACCAGTTCACTCACCACCACCATCAATCCACTCCTCCCACCCCCCCACCACCACCGGCCCAAAACCCAATCCTATAGACCCTATTCTCTCTCTCGCTCTCTCTCTATACTCTACCACTAACTACTGTTCCTGGTACTCGCCACCACCATTATCACCCATGCCACGTCGATTCAATTCTTTCTGCAATCTTCTTCGGGGCCATCAAAAACAGCCAAACAAGGCCACCTCACATGTTGTAGAAAACCTACTTCACATCTCTACTTAAATCAGATAACAAGCATCTTGACAGATTTCGGGTTCTTACTCGTAAACTGTTAAAAAAAAAAAAAGATTTTAATTGTGTTATTTAAGAAAAAAAAAAGAAAAGAAAAACTATTTGTATTTATGGTTTTGGTTTTTGTTATTTTGACCGAGACTTGAATTTTCGCAAAGTTACTGAACCCTGCATTGTTTTATCCAAATTAATTGAGCTCTGAAGGTGTAATGGCCGAGTCGAGGTGGGGCAAGGGGACGTGCCCAGCCCAGCCCAGCCCAGTTATCCATCTAGGCTTTTCAGTTGGGTTTTGTGCGTTTTAGTTTATTTAATTATTTATTTGACTTTGGGGCCATGGACTCCTTCTTCGGCCTTTTCAGCAACGGCCACGGGGTAATGGGCTTCGCAAAGTTGTTACCTAAAATAACAGAAAAAGAAGGCCGCGGCCTGCGTCTTCTGTTTCCGTAGACTTCAAAGCCGCCATTTGGCTTCTTTTTTTTTTTTTTTTTTTTATATATTTCTTTCTTTCTGAGTTTTCGTCCCCTTCGTCGATGATGTTCATTTGCCTTTTCCTTCTCTTCTCTTCTTTTTTTTTTGTTTTTGTTTTTTTTTTCCATATTTTCTCCGACCCACAACTAAGTAGGCATTGGCTTCTTGTTAAACGGGAAGGGCAGCGGTGCAATATTTTTAATTAATATAAAGTCGCATTTTGGGCTCCCCATGTTTAAGTAGAGTAGTTGATTGATGGCGTAGCCCCGCCCTACGTTTTCTATTTTTTGCGAAATTCGTAAGTTCCCACGTGAGTCCCGCGATTTTTTTTGGGTTTTTTTTTCTTTCTTTTTTAAATATTATATATGTATATGCGTGCGTGAGTGTGTGT
The DNA here is from genome assembly GCA_019804595.1 of Bruguiera parviflora. Taxonomy (NCBI): domain Eukaryota; kingdom Viridiplantae; phylum Streptophyta; class Magnoliopsida; order Malpighiales; family Rhizophoraceae; genus Bruguiera; species Bruguiera parviflora. The sequence continues at coordinate 10,926,363 of CM034051.1, read as the reverse complement.
ATTATATATATATATAGAGAGAGAGAGAGAGAGAGAGGTAGATAAAAGAAAACAAACAGAACTTGCACGGGCTGCCAAGCCCCTTCCAACACCAAATAGTCCCTTTTATTAGTTGGGGGGTTTTTATTTTTTTGTTACTTTAATCATTCCATCGACTCCGACGTAGATTTGCGGAAAACAAGAGGCCACTCGGGGAAAAACCCAAAAAAAAAAAAACAAGGGGGGGGGGATTGGCAGTCGGAGTCTGTGGGCGCGAACAAAGTCTCATTTTGCTTTCATTTTCCACGTCACCTTTTTCTATCGATTCATCCGTCCAAACCATCTGTCAAGAGGAGGTTCAGAGCGGTATCAAAGTGGAAAACCCTGCGCCGTCGTGTCCGCAACGAATAAGAGGGTAATAACGTATGTTAGAAAGCATCTATAAATAGAGGACAAAAAGGAGGGAGGATGATGCGGAAATCGGTGCTCGCCAGGGCTAGAGTCCTCCTCCTAAACCAAAAGTGCAGCTGCTCCCGCCGTCGAGCACGCAGTCCGTTCCCTCTTCCTCCGCCTCCTCTCCCTTCTTCCCTTTCCAGATTCTTGTCTTCCATGGCTCCGTCCGTCTCCCTCCAAACTATTAATCCTAAGGTCTCCCCGCCGCCCCCCCCTCCCCTCTCTCTCTCTCTCTCTCTCTCTCTCTCTCTTTAATCTCTACTGGTTGTGCTACGTTAATCTGGCTGCTGCTCTTAATTGTTTCTTCACTGTTTGTTATAAAGTATTCATTTCTCGGCTTCATAATCTTCCTTCACCCCTTCCCCCACAGCAACCTCTTTTTATTTGATATACATAATATGTTTTTGTGTTTCGTTTTCCAATTCGTTTGGAGGGGTGCACTTTCATTTTCGCTGCTCCCACCTTTTGTTTGCTCGATTTGAATGTGTCTTCTCTTTCTTTTCTCTTCTTTTCTTTTTTTTTTTCTTTTCTCCTCATTAATTAACTAATATAAGCCTGTAGTGTTCTACTCTTCAATTCTGTCTTGAGACAAACCAGAAAGAAAGTTCTAACTCTTTTTTTTTTCTTCTTCTTCTTTTTGGGGGGGGGGTTCTTATATACTCACAGGTCTTGAAATGTGAATATGCTGTCCGTGGCGAGATTGTCACCCTCGCTCAGGTAGGCAATCCATCCGTGTGACTTTGGCCGTATGACCTGGGGTTCTGTCTAGATCAATGTGTTTCGGTTTCTTTTGCTTCTAATTTCGGAGAGAAAGAAACATCATATGCTTTCTCTTTGGAGTTTTGCACTTTGAATCAATTGGCTGTCTTTACTGATCGTGGTCGTCTAACAATGTTACTCAGCGGTTACAACAAGAATTGGAGGTCAAGCCAGGATCTCATCCCTTTGATGAGGTATCGCTGTATTTCCGCCCTCACCTTTTATTTATTTATTTTTTTCTTCAAAAGGAATGCAAATGAAATGGATTTGGGTTCTTCATCTGGCCAAAAACATCACTGACCTAATCACTTTTTTTCCTTCCCTCGCTCAAAGTGACATTCTATTTCTTACTTTTCTGCTGACAAATAATATTGATTATACTACATTATCTTCTGACCAAAGTGAAAGCTCTATACCCCGTACGCTTCAACCCGAAGAAAGTTCTGCTGCCCGAACTTTTGACGGGCCTGGACTCTGCGTCATTTCCTTCTGGTTTTGAGAATTAGAGCCAACCTCCAAAGTCGGCTTTTCCTCATTAACAAGCACATGAATGGAGGGTTTGGCATACAAATTTCCTCTCAAGAAAAGCACTTTTTAAAGACCCCTCATTGTTTTCACACTCCTATTGATACTGAAATCTTCTTGTAACAGATACTATACTGCAACATTGGCAATCCTCAGTCTCTTGGTCAACAACCAATAACATTTTTCCGAGAGGTTAGAAAGCTACAACCTCTTGAGGGAAATGACCATAATGTTATACCGTCTTGGTCGACTCATACATATGTTTTATCTTTTCTAGGTTCTCGCGCTATGTGACCATCCTGTCCTACTTGATATTTCTGAAACACATGGTTTGTTCAGGTGCTTCATTTTCATTTTTTGGGCATTCAACTTCCTTCTCTGCCTGTGTGTTGCTCTTAGTGAATATTGCACCAAGAGATACTGTGGCAGATTATAGCTCTTGCTGCCTAGTGAGCCTTCTTAAACTTTTCAGCTCAGGAATGTCTGACTCTTTATGGTTAAGTTCATGTGGAGACGGCATATACTGGCTTGCCTTGAATTGGTTCATAATTGAAACATGGCTCCAATTGGTGCATAAGATATTTTTCTGAACATTGTTTTTGTTTTTTTGAAGCATTCATTTAATAACTGTTGTCCATGCCTTATCCGAAGTCCCACTTTGATTGGGCTGGTTAATAGTGGAAATGAAATGATTATCCTTGCTTCATCATTTCATGATGCCTTCTTTAACCGACCTTGTGACTTGCTACAGTGCTGATGCAATACAGCGAGCGTGGCAAATTCTTGATCAAATTCCTGGAAGAGCAACTGGTGCTTACAGTCACAGTCAAGTTAGTATTTGTGTCCACATCAGCAAACATTGAAGATAAGGGGTTGAATTTGGCAATAACAATCTATGTTCTTACTTACCTCAATAGGGTATCAAGGGATTACGTGATAAAATTGCTGTTGGAATTGAAGCTCGTGATGGTTATCCTGCTGACCCAAATGATATTTTCTTGACTGATGGTGCAAGTCCAGCAGTAAGTATATTCCATGTGCTTTGTCTGGAAATTACTTACTACACCGTGGATAACATATATAACCAAAGACAGCCACACATATGGTATCCAAAGTATGTCCAGCTGACAATGCTTTCTTTATTATCAGGTCCACATGATGATGCAGTTACTGATAAGATCAGAAAAAGATGGTATACTTTGCCCAATTCCTCAGTATCCACTGTACTCAGCTTCAATTGCTCTGCATGGCGGCACTCTGGTATGGTCTTCTACATGAAAGTGTTGTCAAACTCAAGTCAATTTTGCTGGCTTAGCTCTCCCGAGTTGTTATTTTTTAGCTGTTTGTGAGCCGATCAACATGTTGAAGTGGCTATGTGGTGCAACTTTTCTTGTAGCATAGAATAGAAATATGTTGGCATGATAGAGACTTTGACAATTAGGTGTCATATAATTCTTTAAATTTATTTTCCCCTTGCATTTCAAAGTAGAAATCTATGGATTTCTACAGGTCCCTTACTATCTTAATGAAGCAAATGGTTGGGGATTGGAAATTTCTGAACTCAAGAAGCAATTGAAAGATGCTAAGACTAAAGGCATTGCAGTTAGGGCCTTGGTTGTGATAAATCCAGGGAATCCAACAGGACAGGTTAGTGACTCATGTGTAATTCCAATAAGGGTTTTTTTTTTATCTGAATTTCTGCAACTCAATTCATCAGTACAGGGTGCTCTGGGATCATGTTAGTGAGTTTGATTTTTTGGTCTGTGTTATAGGTTCTTGCTGAGGACAACCAGCGAGAAATTGTGGACTTCTGCAAGCAAGAGGGTCTTGTTCTTTTGGCAGATGAGGTAGGAGATGGGAATAGTTTGGATATAAACCTGCTTGCTAGTCTATGGACCTGATTCAAATTGTTGAGTGATCTGAATAAATCTTATATGTTTGCACAGGTTTACCAGGAGAATGTTTATGTCCCTGAGAAGGAGTTCCACTCATTCAAGAAGATTTCCCGGTCCATGGGGTATGGTGAAAAGGATATATCTCTAGTGTCTTTTCAGTCTGTCTCTAAAGGTAAAATAACTTTATGAGTTATAGCAATCAGGTTGACAGAAACTTCTTAGCTGTCTGCAATTTTGTGAATTCAAAGTTTGGATCATGTGTCATTTTCAAAAATTTTCAGGATACCATGGAGAGTGTGGAAAGAGGGGAGGTTACATGGAGGTCACAGGTTTTGGTCCTGATGTAAGGGAGCAAATATACAAAGTTGCCTCTGTGAATCTTTGTTCAAACATTTCTGGACAAATTCTTGCAAGTCTTGTCATGAACCCACCAAAGGTTTGTTGATATTTGTCTTGACTGGTTTGGCTGAGATTCTAGACTAATACTGTTGGTTATTGTGTCGGCTTAAGCTTAACAAGTTTGGGACCACATCTACTCCCACGGTTGGCGGACAAGATGAAAAACCTTCTAATACCTACCTATTTGCTACACAACTGAGGCCCATAAATGTATGCATGCAGGTTGGAGATGAATCATATGAGTCATATATTGCGGAGAGAGATGGGATTCTTTCATCTCTAGCAAGACGCGCAAAGGTCAGTTGTAATGACATGGCTATTTAGTGAATACAGCAATTAAAGATAAACATCTGGGCGTCCGAAATGAGGACAGTTCTGGCTATTTGCTATACATTATTCTCTTGCATGTGGTAGAGAGTGCATATATTTCTCTGATCTCTCTCAGTTAGGCGGTTCTATTTGTATGCAACTATTTGAACCAGTTATGCTTTCCCTTATCTCTCCCTTACTTTGAGACAATGATATGGAATGGTGTTTGGTTAACCAATGCCAGACATTGGAAGAAGCATTCAAGAGCCTGGAGGGGGTAACATGCAACAAAGCAGAAGGGGCCATGTACCTCTTTCCTCGTATTTCCCTACCTGAAAAGGCAATTAAGGCTGCAGAAGATGCAAAGACAGCCCCAGATGCATTCTACTGTCGTCTACTCCTCAATGCTACTGGAATTGTCGTTGTTCCGGGTTCTGGCTTTGGGCAGGTGAGTCATCATTTACTTCGTTAAATGGGGCTGGGAATTGTAGACTTCAAATGCTCCTGTATTAGCTCAATAATATTGTTGATGCAATAAATCAAAGCTCACAAGCAAAATGTAAAAAGAAACGGATTGTGATCAGCTTTACTTTTCCTAAATCTCTCGAGGATTTTAATATGCAGAACTAGGTGTGTGAGATGGTTGTATGCTTAGGTGTGCCGTTCCCTTATTGATCGGAGTTTAAACTCATGCTTTGTGTTCTTGATTCTTTTTGTAAGGTTCCCGGCACGTGGCATTTTAGGTGCACCATACTGCCACAAGAGGAAAAGATTCCAGCTGTGGTTTCTCGTCTTACAGACTTTCACAAAAGTTTTATGAATGAGTTTCGTGACTGAAGATTGAGCTAGTCCCTGTGGAACTTGTGGAATAAGCCGTGGCCGGTTGATTTACATAGAGGCTCAAGGAAACTGCCTTTCTCACTTTGATCCTTTACACTAAGCATAATATTTATTTATTCGCTGTTTCTCTTTTTCCGCGGCCATAGGGTTGTTGCCGCCTCCATGAGTCCTTACGCAGAGTACTGTTTTCTTGTTTTTTGTTTTTTTGTTTTCTTGTTTTTTTTCCTTCCCTTTATATTTACGGAACTGCTGCTAAAAAAAGATCATTTCTTTCTAATCTCCAGTTGTGCTCTGTTCTCCACCAATCATCTGAACTTGGGGTTGTTATTTACTTTGCCTCAAAGGTGAAGAGTGGAAAACTCCAGACCAGGACGAGCAAGTAGGCAGTCCAACCATAGGAGTTTAGACTGGTACAGCAGGAAGAATTAATGGTATTAACGGCGTAAGAGCACAGCGAGAAGTGAGAACCACTTAGCATTCATCGTGACAAATGGTGCGAGAATTTACGAACTAATCATATTAAAAAATAATAAGAAGAAGAAAATTGCTGCATGATATATGACTGATTTTTTCGTTGTTGGGGGGTGGGGGGGGGGAGGGAAGGCTCTCGTGCATCCTAACTCAATACGAGTTGTGAGAAATCGTCAAATACAGTTTTGGCTAAACAAATGGATCGTGACTATTTTGTCCATAGTTCCGCGAAGAACTTGTTCGATCAATGCTGGTATCTCTAAAATGGTGTTATTTCCATGTTTGCTGCTCGGGAGAAATCTCCTCGCCGAGATACAGAACACAATGTTCAGATGCTAGTAATAGCCGCGCCCTCGATGTACGGACGGACTCGAGAACCATAAGCCGAACAGAACTCCAGACCACAAATCTTCCTCGACTTCCCACCGTGAAGATTGTAAGCAATGGCAACGCCATAAGGATCCGCATATTACATCACAGGTATGTACCCTTCTTCATCTTCAGCTCGTATTACAAATTTTGTCAGATGCGGACATGCAATTCTCATAGTATCATGTTTCACATGATACCTCGCAAACCAGCCAGAAAAATCAAATGCGACCTCCCGTACACGGAATTGCCAAAGGATGGAAAAGGCATTCTTCTGCCACCACCAAGTCCAAATGGCTTTCTGAAACCATTTGACTAATATAATCACCCGGTACAAATTGGCCATTCAAATACAATAGCCTAAATTAAATCAGTTTCTTCTTTTCGCATGCATCCAGGCATACATGCTAATTGACTTAACCCAAAATCAATTGAGTTGTATCCACGTATTTTAGTATACAGGCCCGGCCATGACGGAGTACTGGCGCCCCGTGGGAGTTGGGTATCTGCTCTGAGCCGGCCGCTGTCCTTGTATCATATGGTTGAAGGAAGTTTCTAACACTACCGACGTCAAAGAAAGTGAGCAATTGCTGAATCAGAGGAGGTCCGTAGTAAAGATGGTGGATTTCTGTTTTGTCTGTTTGTTCTTGGGTTCTTTGTTGCTGATAAATGCTTGATCTATCTTATTACATGGGCCTAATCAACAAACATAGAAACTCCATTGAAGAGCTTATCAGGTCTGTGAGCCGCAACTGCTTGTACGTTCGAGATCACCGAGTGCCCATCTTTCTTTTCCCAAGATTGATGGTGGGAAGGTAGACATTGAAGTTCTACGGACTACACCCGCGAGATGGAATATAAAACAATTGGTCTTAAAGTTTATGTTTGCCCCAGTGGTCGGCCGAGCACTGCCTCTTAAACCCCCACAAAAGCCCTGCAATTGGCAATGTCATTGAAGTGAGCTTTAGAATCTCAGCGTCATTTGTGAAAAATCTGCTCCATTGATACCTTTTCAATGTTGTGAACAGCAATGCCAGGGGCAGTGTTTGAACTTTTAAAACCGTAACCAAACTGTTTTTGCCTAAATTACAAACCATATTCAAACCGCTCTTTGACAGTTTTAGTTAGGATGCTAAGTCGCAACCCATCACTAGGCACCCTGCTGAAGTTTCAGTTAATAGGAGACTTGGGAGCCAAGAAAGAAGTGAATTATTCAATAGGAAAGAAATGCACGCACTGAGACCAGCCCAACAAGACTTTTCATTTCAACAAATCCACTTCCCATCTTGGCCCCAAGAGAACTGACTCTGACCGGTACCCAAGCCCCTGCTTATTTGACTCTCTCTCGCTCTCCCTGCTTTCAAGGTCCTCAAACATACCAACGATACTCAAAAAAAGGTCCAACAAGAAGAAGTTCATTCTGAAATTACGGAGGTGGCAACTGCGGACCACAGTTTAGTAATACTCTGGAAAGCTGTTCACTAGTTCACTATTGCTATGAAAAGACGCACAGTTTTCACCAATAATAGATCGAGCATTTTAGAATTCAAGAAGAAAATCTTATGAAACCATGAGCGACTGATGACAGCCTGCCGAAGACACTTTTGCAATGCCGACATCGTTACGAGTCACCCGAAATCAAATAGAATACCCACATTTATCGGCAACAAAGAAACAAATACATATGGGTGTTCACTCCTCTATCATACTCCCCCTCATTCCCAATCCCCAATGCCTCAATCCAAATAGAATACCCACACCCACACCCCAAAAATAAAAAAATAAATTCTCCTTTCTAAAATGCAATGCAATTGCAAGTTTGCAGAAAAACTCGATCAAACTGATGCCTTTTTTCTTTCATTTTTTTGGCTTTGCTTGCAGACGCGGTCAAGAGTTTAAGACAGAACCAAAAACTGGAGTGGGGGATGCAGTGACGGCCTGTGAACCAACTGAGACTGAGTTGCCGAAGTGAACGCTTCGTTTGGGGCTTTGGGATTGGAGTTGGACCATCGATATGGGCCTCGAGATGCCACCGTGGCTGGCCCAACGAGTCCACTGTCCGCCTCACCTCTCTTCCCTGCACATTTCCATCTCCCGTCTTGTCTGGTCGGTCGATATGATAAACCGCACTCTTCGGTTTTTTTTTTTTTTTTTTTTTCAAGGAAAAAAAAGAAAGAATCGAAGAAATCTTTTTTTAATAATAAATAAAAAAATAAATACTAAGATTAGATATAAATTTGCATTATTGAATCTTAATTGTTAATTATAATTAATATATTCTTTAATTAATAATATATTAACTATAATTTATATTTAATATTTAAAAATATAAATTTATGTATAATTCTCGTTGTTGTGCTTTATGATAAAGTTTTTGAGAAAAAAACAAAAAAGAAGAAGAAAAAGGCAGAATGTCGTTGACAAAGAATGGGAAGGCGAGGCTAGCGAGGCCCCTATCCCCTAGCTAGGGGTAGACTACTTGAAACTCTAGGAAGACTGCAAAAAGGGTAGGGTAGGGTAGGGTAGGGTAGGGTAGGGCGGGTGGAGGAGGTGCCCCTCAGGCTTTAGGCGCAACTGTGAGCGACTGGACCTCCACCAAGGGCTATATTCTTATCTCCTGTCATTCTCGACTCGACTCCTCTCATTCTTCTTCTTCTGCATATAGCCTGGTTCATACAATACAAGTTGAGTTCATTTGGAATGAGAGAGAGAGAGAGTCCAAGTCAGTCCTATAATACAGAAATATAACATGCATATACATATACTATATCCAACAGAGAAGGGCTTGACTCAACCAAAAACTTTTTTTGTTTTTTAAAAGGAAATTCCCTTCGGTTGAAACAAGGAGCGGAGTAATGGGAGGGAGGGGATTAAACCAACCAGCCAAACCACCTTGGGAGCACAACTTCTGTCTTTTGGTCTAACCATCGCTCGAGGCCTGGAAGATTTGGAAGGGGAAAATATCATATCCCCAGAGATGTCGACCCTTGAGAGATGTGTCCCTAATTGAAAAAAATAAAAAAGAAAAGAAAAGAGTTTCCGAGTTTAACAAGCACCGTAAATGGCGTCTGCCAGGCCTAGTAGTTACCGTTTGAAATGGACTGATACGAAATGCTGCTAGAAAAATAGACACATTTGGTGCAGTTACTGAAGGTCTCCTCAATGCTTAAACCCTTTGTGTCCGCAACCCCACCCCACCACCCCCCGGGGACCCCACTTTACGGAGATCATTTGTGACCGTTGAAATTGCAGTTGATATGTCGCTCAAATGCATTGTATTTTTTTTTTTTTAGTGCATTCATAATTTTTCGAGGAAAAAAACAAAATGCGGAGCTTACGAGTCTAAAAGGAGTGAAAAGAAGAAGAAGAAGAAGAAGAAGTAAACCTCCCTTAATGATGTCATGTCACGTCATCTCATGCATCTAATGACATGGGACATAAATAAAGCTTTAAAAAAGAAAAAGAAAAAGAAAAAGAAGAAACACGATGCAGAAGCTTATTGCGAGATCATGAGTAGACGCAGCAGCGGCCAACTGAGTCGACAAGAGGAAGCAGAGGATAGGATCAACCCACTCAACGACATGACTCGGTCGAGTCAGAGAGGGCTCGCCTGCAGAGCAACAGGGCGAAGATAAGCAACACGGGTCCCACTTGTTACCTAAATTTGTACACTTGAGACTACCAATAATTGAATTCTCAAACCCATTCGAAGCTCGCAAAGGGCTAACAATTTGCGTAAACAGACCGACCCCATTATTCTATTCCCCTTTATAAGCCACCCCCACCCCCACTCTCCGCCCCCCAGCCCCTTAAAAGTTGAATAACAAAGCAGCAGCAAATAATACCATTCCATCTCCTTTTCCTTCTCTTCTTCTGGTTCCCTCTTAAGTATTGTGCTCGATGGCTGCAGCATGTTTCTCTTCTCCTGCCGCCCTCCCAGTTCAAAAGTCTGGTCCAGCAGTTAAGCCCGCAGGCGAAAGGACGGTGCTTAAGCACGGTGAGATTTCAGTCAAGAGAGCAGCACCTGCCCTTCTAGTCAGATCCTCCTCCTCCAAGAACAACGAGGTACTCTTCCGACAAACACTACCACTTAATCAGCCTGTCTAGCTCCGACGTGTTAAACGTACGTACACACGTGCGTCTATTTCTTCCATTGCAATAGAATCAGCACAATTGGTGTCAGCAATTTCCCATTAACGAGACATTTGACAGTTGATTATTGTCTTCTGCGCCGCAGGTCTTCGAGAACCGATCTGAGGGTATAATTTGTTACATGGATGACAGCGGGGAGACGGTCTGTGAAGGTTACGATGAAGGCCCTCGCTTTTGCCAACAGTTTCCAAGAAGACCGTATAATCCAAGGTTAAAATAAATTTTTTCCTTCCCGCAAAAGTCAAGAGTAGAATGAATAACGATGCATCAACATTTTGCCCCATCTCTCTCACATATATACTTTCACATTTCATCTTGATGCAAAAATAGAAAACGCAGTAACGGAGAATTCTTTTTCGCCAATCTCCGATATCGAATTGCAGAGATGCAGAGATCATGAATCTGCTTCAACAAAGATTGCTTCGGATTGTCAATGGTGGTGGAGAATATAACAATGCAGCTGACAACAATATCGTCCCTGTGAAAGAGGACTTCTTTTGATAATAAGTCAACTCTGCTAGCTGAGTTGACCAATTGACCCTTTCGACTCTTCGTCAAATTATATAATGTAATTTGAGGAATAGTGTCGATTACAATTACACGATGTGAATGGTAATACCGAGTCTGGGCATAAAAAAAAAAGTCATCGCCCCCCCCCCCTCTCAAGCACCTTGCAAAGTATTGCATTTCCATAATCACGAGGATCGAGATATTTGAAATGACAGAAAAGAAAGCTGCTTCCACTTTTAACCAAAAGATTCCGTAGCATTGAATCAGCAACTATTCGTGTGTGCTTCGTTTACCATCCTTTATGGAACAATTGGCTATTTTAAGTTGCCTCTGAAGCAGGTTTGTCTTTCCAGCATGGCCAATGCCGCAAGGAAAATCGTGCTGCTGGTTTGGGGGCTGTTGGGGGGGGGGGGGAGAGGGAATCTATTCGCACAAATACACAGAGAATATCGAAGGGAAAGATACTAAAAAAGAAAAGAAAAGAAGATGATAACCTGGATACAAGGACGAGAGAAAAAATAAAACAATTGGAGAGCGATGCAGTTAGTATTTGCCTGCCTTGCATGTGCAGGATGCATTCTCATTGCCCAAATAAGTATTCTGGTACAAAAGTTTCACAGAGAGGTGTGATCCAATATTAACCCCTCTGGTTTATATTCCCCTGGCTTTTACGGCCTTGTTGTACATCTCCTAACAATTTACTATATCTTTTCTTTTTGAGCTAAGAATAGAAATCAATACATATCTAAAGAATGAAATGTAAGAATATGAACAAGAAAAAAATAATGCAGGATGACTTCCCTAAAGTGCACACTAATTTGCAGTATCATTCAACTAAAGTCCCTCCTTGGATGTGCTTTCTTCAGAAAAATCAGACTGAGATGTGTAAGTAACTATAGATGGAGGGGACCACGTATCTGGGACCATCAGGAAATATGTAGTCATCGCTTTCCTGAACCTTTTCTTGTATTGCCTGGGAGAGATCACGGTCGGAGACTCGTTCTTTGGCCCCCCGAGTATGCCTGAAGCCTTTACCCATGTTTCCAGGTGCTTGTCCCATGTATACTGTCTCATGAAATCGATGATCCCAAGAACTAACTCATGCTTCTCTTCATCCACTCCAACCAGTAAGGAGTAATCCATCACATCAATTGACTGCATCAGCACAAGCATACCAGCAACTTAAAACGGAGAGCATAGATTTTCTATTACTTGAATGCCTAATAACCCACATACTCTCAAAAGCATTGCAACTCCTACGGGGACATCAGGGGGAAAAGGAAAAGGCGATATGGGAGGGAAAGAAAAGATGATATTAATGCATAGAGAATCATACACAGAGCTCCACCACTTACTGCAAGAAAAGAAGTATCATTCCAAACAGCTCTTTCTAGCAACCGCTTTGCCTTGTTTCCCACAAAGATTGGAGAAGTTGTCATTGCTTCAATCAAGTTCTGATCTAGAAGAACTTTGTTGCTACCACTAGAATCAGGATTGTACCGGGATCGTGCAGATCCCTTCAGATCATAAAGGCGGGTCACATTCCTTCCAAACAGGAGATTCTCCATAACCAGAACATCCATTTTGGTTTCTTTCCCACCACTCATATGCTTCGATGTCACCTAGCAATGAAAAGCCAAAGAACAATTAAGTTCTGTTCAACACATGCAATCCTGTTGGAAGAAGCTGAAAATGAATGTATGTCATTAGCTTACAAGTATTTCACATAATATAATGCGCCTTTAGTCTTGCCCATTTCCATTTCAAGTTTAATCACCTGTGGAGCTATTTCCATAGACAATGTATGGAAACCAGTATAAGACTGCTACATCCATCTAACACATTTACTTGAGAAATGTTGACAAGAAGAAATTTAGGAAGACAACAGTTAAAAAGGTGCCACCAGATTGAGCTACTTCTCTTCAGTCTTATTCAACACCTCGAAACATTATTCTTTTTACCCTTCTATTCTCTCTCGGGCAAATGCCATCATACACTATTCAAGTAACAATAGATAGACTAATAGAAAAATGATGGACAACATTTACTTCAGCTAACAGCCTTGACCCCCCGCAGTTGCCTTGGTTGGATGAATAGCAGACATTTGATCTTAGAAGAGCTTAAACCTGCTCAGAGTTTAAGCAAATACTACATGGTGACAGGCTTCTCTTTTAACCAATATGAAATGATTGTGTACTCAAGATAAATTTAAAGTTGTAGGCAATTTCAATATCACAGCATAAAATTTAAAGTTCTTTCTTTCTTTCTTTCTTTTTTCCTTTTTTTTTTAAACCCAAAAGCAGACACAGAAAACATTCTTCCTATTTTTCATTGATTACTATGACAACCAGCAGTTTTTCGAAAATATAACCACCATTGAGATAGACAGCAGCCAATTGGTGAATGGACTTGGCTACTTGTCACATTAAACTGTAAGAATACCATTCATAACTAGCTTAGCTTGCACTTAAGGTCTTAGGAATAAGCACCTGGTATATCCCCAAAATCTTTGCCAGGCATGTTGGACTTCTTGAGCTAATTGATTTAGATAGGTGCTTGAAGTATCCAGGACCAAATTTTATAAATGACTCCAATTCTGTCTTTGTGACTTGTTTGATAATAAACCGATCATCCAAGGTTTTTGCAAAGAAGACATTGCTCTTGCCACCTTGAGCTCTCCACTTCTTACACCGGCTAAGAGACCTTATAAAATCAAGCCCAGAAGGACAACATATCCTCCTTAAGGCATCAAACCGCTTTCCATAGTAACAAGTCACAGTGTATCTCACCTTACCATTAGGTCCATCATTTCCAAATGAAACCCTTATGTGCATAGCCTTTGTATAAGTGAGTGGGTCTAAGATCAAAGAGCTACGAGATCCTGACATGGATAAGATGCTATCATCTGGAGACCCGAGACCTCTATAAGAGTCCATTGCCACTTCATCAACAGAATGAAATGACTGAGAGGCCATTACATCCAACAAATTCAAGGAAGAACTGAAATCTCCACTGCCTTTTCTTCTTTCCCCCTCATCAGTCAGTTGCCTATGATATTCTGGAGATGCTAAAGCATAAGCTATAATGCTTGTGGGCTCGTCATCATATACAGGAATTACAGTGTCATTTACACCCACAGGGAGAAGGAGCCTAGCATCACCTTCAATTTCTAATTCCCCAAAGGATGAAACATAGACTGGATTATACTCTCCCAGTGTATCCAGTTTCTCAGAGCTTGCCAAAAAGTTCTTGTTGAAAATATGATAGAAATTTAAGGGCAAGCTTAACCAACTTGTAGAATCTTCCATGTTATCAGGGCCCTTGGTGGACAATGAGGGCAAAATTTCTACAATACGGTCCTCCAAATTGAACCTCTGTGGCTCTGCAACCATTATTGAAGAATCTGCCATGGCCAAATCAGAATGCACACTGGCATCGTCCATTGATGGTATTATTCCTGACTGATAATTACCAGTCCATGCAGCATCAAGCGTATCAGACAAACATTTCAAGATAGGAGCATGACCCTTAGAAAGAGACCCACAAACATTTCTGCCGGATTCCAGACACTCAGATTCATGACAGGTGGTAGTAACATTAAGTTGCTCTTCTGTTCCCTGGTTGACATTTTGAGCCATTTCTGTTTTTTGATCAATCATGTCTGACAAGTCAGTATTGCTATGAAATCCCCCTTGCTGATCATGTGTATTAAACAGCTTTGAACCCTCAGAGACAGAGTCCCCAATAATAGTATCTAATCCTGGCTTATTGATTACATTCACCTCTGCAAGCTTCTCAGTACTAGCAGGGTGTTTCTCCCCATGCTCTGAGGTCAGGTTGTTCAAACTATCCTGAAGATTGTTATCTAACTTGGCTGCATAAATAAGGCGGTGGTCCCACACGTAGGATTGGAAAAGTAACTGTCTCCGTAATTTGTTGATCTCAAGAATGTCTACAACAGGTTGTTCATTTTTCACTTCCCTGCTCACAAGTTTTTGGAGCAACTCCTAAACAACATCAAGAATGGTTAGGGCCTAGGCAGTGAAAGTAACAAATAAAAAGATAAATGTTTTCCTCCCTGTTTTCCACTTTAGTTCAATACAAGTTGAAGATACACAAGTATTGGTGGTGAAAAATAGCCAGAGAAGAAGATTATGTTGAGCCAGAAAGAAACTTGTATGGTCAAGAAAATTGCTGTACATGAAGTTGATGGAAAGTAGTTTAATATTATGGTGAGGCCTACATGCTAATGTAACAAAATTTAAACATGAAAATGTGATATATGGTGATGATCGAAGTTCCAGGTGCTTTAAATTTCAAATGGTAAAATGCCTCACCTCAAATTCTGCCTTCTCCTTTTGTAACATTGCTTCAAGTTCTGCAATCTGACGTCTGGTTTCAGGTTTCATGCCACCATTAACTGGCCTTGCACCTGGTCTGATATCTGCAACTTGACTTAGAGCATTGAGGACATCAGAAAATAGAAGCTCAGCTTGATTGACCACCTGCTATGATCAAATAAAAAAAATTATCAACAACATAGATAAAAATTTTCAAATATCTGAAATAGTCTTCATTCACCTCCTCTGTCTCTTTCTGCACCCATTCCTGGTTCTCAAAGTTGAAGTCAAGCTTTTGGGGTGGAAGACATACTGAAAGAACATTAATTGATGCATACCGAAAGCAAGCAACCATTTTTCCAAGTCTGCACAAGGAGAAGAAGAAAAGGTTGGGGGGGGGGAGAAAGAATGAGACGTGACCTTTTTTGCTCTCAGTTTAGATTGACGCAATCAATAGTGAATTTGATAATCAGCTACATGGACTCAACAGACTCAAATCATTCAATAACCCATAAAAACATCTATGCTTTCCAAAAACAAGAAGTATTCTGGCTCACCTCACCCAAAAGTCTCAAGCTAACAAGCTGATTCTAAAAATTGCTAACAAAAGATTATGAGAATCAGGGACTTGCAGGTGCTCTATAATCATTATTCCCCATGAGAAGGCAACAGCATATCAAAATATTCATTGAGAACTTAGCAAGATAAAGAGACAAGAGTACCCATAGAAACGAAGGCAATCCCTATGCAGAGAATGACCGCAACTTGCTACCCTGCTTGCAGCTGCATGGTTAGAAAAACTGAGCTCCAAAAACTTCCCAAGTGATAAGCCCCAAGCAGCATTGGACATTACAACTCTTCGGGTAGCTGGAGGAAACCCATTTGTTCGGGGACACTTCAGGCATCTATGCCACATCCAGATCTTTCCATCCTTTTCACCAGGCAAAAGTATTTCAGGTAGCTTTGTAACAGATATAGTAAGACTGCCTTGTAGATGGGTATAACAATGAACATGTGCCTCAGATGGCATCTCACAAGAGCGGCAACTGTAATTCTATAGAACATTAAGTTTGTTCAGTTGTGGATTCCATATCCCATGTCTCTAGAAACAAGCATATAAGTATATCCGAAAGAAAGCTCTTACCTGATCAAATAAATGATCTCGCAAAAACCAACCCAAAGGTTTGTCAAAGCTACCATAGTATTTGATCCGAAAGAGATGGGACCTCTCACAAACAGTCCCCTTCTCCACGCACCGAGAAGATAAGGACACCAGTATGCTCTGATGGTCTGAAGGAGATGGAGAAAATTCCTCCTTAGGTGGACCTACCTCCTCAAAATTATTACTACCATCTGATTGTATGGCTAACACCTCTGAACTGTGTTGCTGAATTGCAGCCATTTCACTGTCACCATTTTGGGAATGGTTTGCCATAACTTCTTCCAAATTTCCTGAACTGTTAACAGCAAGATGATCACTCGTGGCAGCCATGCCATTGTTAGCAGCAGAAATTTCTTCAGCGAGAGAACTTTCAGATGAAAGTCTTTTTTCCTCTTCAAGAGTACTATGAGAATCTGAAACAATTTTCACTCTGGAAGGAACAGAGGAGAGAGAATGTGTCCAAACAGGACAAGATGAAGTAAATTCTGAGGCTTGCGAGCTGGGGCCATCAGTTAGCACTTTCCCTTCAAGACTGGCAATTCTTGAGGCCAGATATGCAGTAGGAACAATGTTGGCTCTTTGTGGTTCACCACTCATTTGCAATCCCTGTTGCTTCTCATTGACAGGGACCATAAAACCAGGCACAATTGATATGGATCTTTCAACGGTTGATGATTTATCTGGTAATGCAACTGTTATTGGAGCTTTCAGTGGCAGTTCTGGTAGAGATGCTCCTTCATCGGCAAGAAAAGATGTCTCCACAGCTAAGTGATATGCGGCAAAAACCCCATATTGGACCACATGTTTCACTTTTTTCAACTCATCCCCATTGGCACCTCTAAGCAAAATCTGAAGCAAATACAAATAAAAAAGAGCTAAAGAAACATCAAAGCAGACTTATTGTACCATAGTTACACACGTCCTCAAAATAAGCAAACAGATACAACAATATGTGCATATATGTGCTATTAGGACCACTGATCATTCCAGAGACCAACCAGAAGGATAACTCCGAAACCTTATCGATTATATTAAACTGCAGAACATTCCCCCCAAACTTGATAAGCACAGATTACCATAAAAATATGCAACTGATAAACACAATCATATATCTGCCAAACTTATCAAATTTGTCTGCTTGTTGCTATGTATGAAGTGAAACTGGACACCCTGTTGTCATCGTCACAATTAATTTTTGGACATTACAATTGTTAAGAAACCATTCAACTCAAAAACTTAAGCTGTTAAGTAAGGCCTGGGAGGAGCTTAGCTCACTTGAGTTGGAAGCATGAACAAGCAGAGTCACTTGGGCCTAAAGCATGGAAAATCTAGAAATCATAATTAATTCATAATTAAATGTGAGAGTAACGTGATTCGAATTCATGATCAATTGGTCATGAAAACTCTAATACCATATCAAGAATTCATTCAACTTAAAAACTTAAAACTGTTAGGTGAGACTCATAATATGGATCATGTATTATACTCCAACAACAATTTTGTTTTTGAACACATCTTTGGGATATTATTAAGTCCAAATTTTAACTTCCAAGGGCTTACAGTGAAACCCAATGGCTTTGGGCAGCCTTCAAAATACATCAATGTCTTTACTGCTCTTTTCCCTCCCTGTACAGCAGTACCGAGATCTTCAATGAACTTCTCCACATGAAATGTCTCACAGTAGCCCAATTTTGGAGAGGAGAGATGATCAATTGAAGGGACTATCTGAGCACCTGTACAGCTGGATATTCGCTCTAAAAGTGGCCCCTTGATATTGAGAACAAGAGATATGCCCTCGGTGAGAAGGTACTCCTGTGCAAATCGTGAAACTGACTTCTCTACTAAAAGGACATCAGGATGGCATGCACAAATCTTCGTTACTGCCATCTTTAAATGGTCCATTTCCTGTAGAACAAAACCCATGAGAAAAGAAGGAAAAGAAATGCAAAGAATCCAAGAAAAATTATAATCCACAATGAAAGAAGTAGGTGGCAAACATTAGCATTACAACTGTAGCATTGTTATTTTTAGGCATGGAGATGAGTATTTGTTATCACAACCTGCTGTAACAGGGTATCAAAACTTGATAAGTAGTTAGAAACTCGCTGGTACTCAAGAGCCCCTCCAAGGATCAACAGTTGAGGTTTCTCTATTTTTGCTGTCATTCGCCGATGGGCCACATTTTTCTTACAAACAACTCCTTTGACCACCGCACTAGAAGAAAAATATTCAAAATCAACCGAAGAAAAAGAATATATAGAAAGACTGAAAAGGGAAGAGCAGATGAAGATGGAATTCATTCTAATAGAAAAAGGTTCTGCTCTACTCCATAATGTGAAACTTCACAAATATAACTTATTTGAACATATGGAAACAATCTGAACTTCTTACCTCAACATGCCTTATGATAAAAGAGAAGAAATCATTCTCATGTAGGATCTAATCAGAGTTTTCACCAAAGCAACTATTGCACTGACAAGAGTTCAAACAGAAACATTTTCCCATGGTTGGGTGCATCATATATAATGCCCACATCAGTAGCGTTTTCTCCATTTTGGTGAAAGGCATAAGTTTGTGGGACATGCTTTGTTTTCTTCATAAATTTCTCAATACTGTTGGTTATTTGTGCCCAAAGTTCCAAACTGCTTTCACAGGTTACTAACTTGGGGACTTTTTTACAAGCAATCATATTAAATGGTCTGAACCCTGAAACTTGTCTCATGTTTACCAGGTAACTCGAAAGATTTCTTAATTTGTCTCTGTTTTTGAGAAATCTGGTTTGGATGTTGTGCCTGAGAGAATTGAACAAAGTAATAAACCATGGAATCTAGCAAAAACTGAATCACAGTAGCAATTACCTGTCACAAGGGTGTCCAGAAGCTATACATTTGACTTTCACATATCCACCAGGGTCCATTCCTCCGCTTTTGCTCATATCGGGCTTTAATAGCGTAGCAACCTCCCATGATAGAGAAGTGATAATCTCCAACCAGCTTTCTTTGTGATTTTCATCACCCAGGGGAACATTCTCTACCTGCAGTAACTGTGCTATCAAGGCCCTAAAATGTCCATCAACCACATTCTTCATGGCATTCTTGTGCTCTTCACTTGATCTATCTCTGTTACGAATTTCTCCACTTCCAAAACTTCTAGAGGCACGCAAACATTCCCACTCTCTTGCAGCATTCCCCTCATCATCATCGTTATCATCAAATAAACCACCTTCCTTCTCATCTTCTTCATCTTCTGGCTCAGGTGGGAGCCAGAGCAGTCCATTGTCCTCAAAATCTACTAATTCAGTGTTCCCTTCTTCACCAGGATACATAGAAGTACGTGCTTCACATGCATCATCCACATTACTCTCATCATTTTTCCCCATGGGTGGCACTTCTCCCAAATCTTGGGAGCTACAATTATCATTTAATGGCGAGCTGCTTAAGATCTTTGACTTGATGGCTTCTCCTTCAAGACAAGCCTTTTGTGATCCATCATCATGGGTCAAGTCAAACTCAACCTGAGGATAATAGTGACTGATTTGAGGAAAATTCCTTGTTTCAGAATCAGAATGATATATGCCATAATCATCCTCATCATCATCATCACTCCTGCCATCAGTGAGAACCATGTAGTAAGTAGCTAGTATTGATATGCCAAGCCCCATGCATTTATTTTGAGCTATAGTTTCACATAGATATACAAGCATCAATTTGCAGAATAAGGAACCCCCCCCCACACACACAAAAATACTTATGTTATTAAATGGAATTGCAAGAAGCATTGTTGCTTTGCATTAAAGTAATTGAGCTACTATCCTATAAAAAAATAAAAAATAAAAAAAAATAAAAAAGGCCTAGCTCATAATATTTGGAAAATTACACCACTGGATGGTTGCTGACAAATTAGATAGGAGCTCTTCAGCACAAATCCATCAATAGACATTGTCAGTTGTTATCTTGCTACTCATTTGTTATGCACACACCAAGTAACAAAAAAGCATACTCACTTAATGGAAGAGATTTAGCACACCTGTTCATCGGAAATGTGTATTGACCTGGAGATTGATATTGTGCATCAGCAACAAGTTCATCACTTCTTCTCAATACAACTTCCCCTTCATTAACTAAATTCCTTTCCATTTCAGATGTTTGAGCCAGGCCGGGACCTGAACTACTATGAGCTCGCTGATAAGGCCCAACAGAGTATGACATTGAGCCAATGGTGAAGCTACTATTGGTGCTAGCAGTGTAGCTAGATTTGGTACTGGCCAAACTTGCTGCTGATAGTGAACTGGAATGATCTGAGATAGGAACCTGAATCACATTATTAAAATTAGATACACCTTGATGCCATTGCTCGAAACAGTAGTTACAAACCCGAATCTTCTCCCACTCATCTTGGGTTTTCCTTGAATCAGTACATGGAACAGGAATTGAGTTGGCAGTACACTTGGTACAGAAAATGCGGCCACAGAGTCGACAATGGTGTCTGCGGTTGAATACAGTGAACTGGGAGTCACACTCATAGCATACTCTGCAACTCTGATCAGGCATCCAAAAAGCCTGCGACACACTGGGCAGCTCAGACTGCCAAGGAATCCAGGACTTCAATGCACCAACTATGTCAGAAAATGTCTTGTCAGGAGAATCCATCTAAGCACACTCCTTTTGTGGGCACATAACTAAGCACACCCCTTACCAGTGTGTTCATTGTGCAGTACTCATTTGGCAATCGTAGCAAACCATATCAAGGTTCCAACTTGAATAAGCCAAAAAACAATTCTTAGAAACCAGAAAATCAAACTTTATGCTACTGGTTGCATTCTCCAATGTGATACGCAAATCAGCAATCCTTAACAATTCAAGGGGGAGCTTTTTTCCTATTTTTATCCGGAATGACCTCCAGAATCGAGTATCATCTCTTGAACATACCACGATCATGCCCTTTTGAGTACACAAGAAAAAACTTCCTTCCGTATGACTCTGTGGATGGAGACCACAGCAGAATTCAGCTACAAGAATCCAAGTTACACACCTTAATACTTGCACGCAGAAACACCAAAAATGCAAATCTCAAAAAATAGCCAGAAGCTCAAAACTGTATAAAACCGCAAAGAACCATCTCAACCGCCAGAAATGACACAGAAAAGTTGTTTACAGCAATGAAGCGAATGACATCCACCAGCTCTCCACAATTAATATTAACAGAAACCAAATCCAACATATAGCTGTGCGTGTCTCCGCCAACAGAGGCAAAAAAAAAAAGAAAAAAATAATAATAATAATGAATAAAAATCTGATTCTGAACGGATCTTTGCTTGCAGAATTCTGATAAAAGAAGCAATCTTTACCTAGAAAAGGCGATCAACAAGAACAATTAAGAATCACACACAATAACACCGGCAATCAAGATCTTCATCTCCAAGAGAATAGTGTGCCGTGTAGAAAATGCGGGCCGTGACAAAAGGGTAGATGGACATGATTCTTGCAAAAGCGCGGCCTACCCAGATAAGAGATTCTTGGAAAAAGCCGATGATTATAATAAACCTTAATCATACTTCTTTCAAAAAGGAAAAAAAAAAAAATTATGATCCTTTATTTCTCGGCCCGCCCTTCAAAAGCAAAAGAAAGAGCCGCTCCATATACTGCTTTGCACAGAGAAACTCGAGGAAAATTCATAAAGAAATGAGACGGAGGGACTGCCTAGCCCATCAAATGGCACATGAGGCTGAGAGGGGACAAATTAAAATCCTCCAAAAAGTCCAAACCTTTCCTAATCCAGTTTACGTGTAAAAACTTGAAAAACTACTCTTTTCCCATCCCCCTTGCCCCCCCCCCCCAAAAAAACAAACAAACAAACAAACAAAAAGGAGAAAATTAATGTCTGCCCATTATTGTACATCCCGGGGATATCATATCATATCATATTATTGTACAGAAGAGAGAGAGAGAGAGAGAGGAGACAGAGAGAGAGAGAGGGGGGGGGTGAGCCCCTTTTGTTTTAGCGTGGGAACATGAACTGAATGTGATTCGGAGAAGAGGGTGGGGGGAAGGGGGGAAATTGAAAAACGACGTCAACAACAAACCAATGAGCAAATAATGTTTCACCCGAGATACAACACGGAGCAGGACAGAGCCTAATACAAACCCAAGAATATTGAGAGGGCAATCGTGTACAGAATTTTCGCAGCAGCAACGCCCTCCTCCACATCCACGGACGACGAGTCAGAATCAGATTTGAGCATGACTATTGGGTTCGGCCTCGCATTTCTTTCCCACGTATGATGTCTCTGTGTGTGTTTATGTAGCAGCAGTAGGACACTCGTTTGTTTTGGGCTTGTCGTTTAAAGCTTGAAGTTTCGGGTTTTGACTGTTGACCTTTTGACAACTGCACTGCACCACGAGATCCTGCCTTGGTCACCTACAATCTACTCGGTCGTCCCCCACCCCACCCCCGCCTTTTTTTTTTGGGGGGGGTCTGTTGCGCAGCCAGCTAGCCGGCGGGCGTGCCTACCGCTTTTCAAATCTATGTTTCCGAGCATTTTCATTTAACTTGGCACATCTTTTATTACAAAATAAATAAATAAAATAAATTCCCCAAAACCGCGTATGCAGCGCACTGTTTACGCGCTTCTCTGGTTCTACGTATATCTTCATTCGACCCAATCACACTTCACCCTGGCCAAAACAGAAAAAAATAATAATAATAATAATAATAATAATGCTGCAGTTTTTTTTTTTTTTAAAATTTTTTTTTTTATAGCTGGTTGTCTTCGTCGGTAGACCGAGTTCTATTGCGGCGGAAATAGACACAGAGCCCCGATAATTTATCTATAACCATTGTTTATTAAGTATTAAAAAATATAGAAATCGTAACTAATCGTCATATTTAAATATTTGTGAATCTGAATCTTTAATCGTATTTATTTTCCCGTCTTCTTACTATATATATATATATATATATATATATCCACCCATTTCGATGGGTGTGGAGGGAGGATTTGAAGTCTCCCCCCCCCCCCACAGGGGTCCAGGCCTTTTATGGGGTTGGCCGGCTGGGGGCTAAATCAATTGGTTAAAATGTCGCAGTTTTTCTGGGGCTTGCAAAACTGGCGCCCGCTCGTTTATGTCAGGACACGTTGCCAGCCAAAAAAAATAAAATAAAATAAAATAAAATGGATGTTCATGTCTATCACAGGACCACGGCGCAGCCAGCCGGAGATACTACGTGCGCGCGTGCAATTCAATTTTGCCAGCTTTCCTCAGCCACTACTTTTTTTTTTCTCTCTCTCTCTCTCTCTTTTTTTTGAGTGGTGGTGGTGCGGTTAGACGGTAGTAGAAGAAGACATATATCATAGACCAGTTGTTATTCATGTTTTGCCAGGCTCGCAATAACTAATCTCCTTGGACGCTAATCTTATGTGTAAGCATTAAATGCCACCCCGTTTGTTGAGAATTTGACCTTGGACTCAGATGGAAGCCAACCGATAACTGGGCGGCGTACACAAGAAGCCGGACGCCCGATGCTTTGACTCCTACCATACGAGATATGTTTGGTGTCAATATATCTCGCAACTTTTTTTTGAATCTTCCACGGGCGCACCCCAAGGTCTCTATTATTGAGTGCTGATTCTAATGGATATCTCCCGTGAAAGTGGCTGGCTTTCTGGTTAGAAATTGCACGAATGAGCGGATCAATCTTTACGTGATACAGAGATCAGTCTGCAAGATATTCATTGGTGGGTCGTATGACTCTTTTTTGTGCAAGAGATGAGTTAATCAAGCAACGGTAGCACATTCGTCTCTTAGTATTATTTGGCTTCAAAAGCGTGTTATAGCTATACGCATTGTCTAGTTCGTTCTTTTGCAGATCGACCTCAATAATTAGATTTATTGAACTTGGTTTGCACGCCACTATCAGATGCACGAGGCTTCAAAATCCTACAAAGATCTCCCGACTCGGAAGTATGTTGGCTTACAGAGAAAGACCATTCCAAGAAAAGGAAGGCACTAACTAATGGGTCCAATACCAATGGTCGCAAGAGATTAAAAAAAAAAAAAAACAAAACAAAAAGGAGAACCAAATCAATGCAAATAATACAATTAAGCTTCTATACGCAGACGGTCAGTCGCGTAGGCACATCAGGTGATAATCTGACGAAATCTCCACTTCGGAACAGCAAAAGCCCCCGCGACATAGGGCATGGAATCACTGACTAATAAAGGGATAATCCCCCCCCCCTTGTCTCTTACGGAAAAAACGCGGTTCCGTGGCATAAAGTTTGCTTTTATGATCATCCCCTCGTTCTATCTTTGTTTAACGCACGACGAAAGAGTCCAGAAACAAGTCGTCAAAATTAGACAGAAGCCCCTTGCCATCTAGCTCTAGCTATATATAATTGGGTTCATAATTTCCCTCACAAAATATCAACCGAGTGCTACAATTAATGCTTAACTTTTGCTTTGCATGCATCCTTGTTTTCTGTTTCATATATTCTCCTTTGTTGATAATCAATATTATATTTGCTTTGACGGGACTGATATATTGATATAAGCCTGCCTAATTCCAAGGTGTGGTATAATACTATCGTCTTTAGCCTTTGCTATTTATGGTTCTAGTCAGTTTATATGCGATGTGTTTAAGAAGGTGGGGGCCTAGGCTCAGATCTTTCCACAAGAGCATCAAAACTCCTCAGACGACCCAGCTAATCGCTCCTTGACATCCCAAAGAGCAACTTTTACAATACGGATGAAGTCTCTAACTACCGAATGACAATGGTTGCACTGTCTTCGACGCCAGTGGTCACATTGTATATCGTGTGGACGACTGCAACTGCAAGCGCAGCAACGAAGTCCACCTTGTGGACATGAACCGTTCTCACGAGAAAGGTCACCGTATATATATATATATATATATATATATATATATATAATGAATGGTATATTTATTATCTTCTTCTTGTTTTTTTTTTTTAATTTTATTATTTGTGCACCTTTTGTTTTCCGGACAATTAAGTTGGACAAACTCCGTGTCTTTTAACAAAAAGATTTAATAATTCTCCAAATAATGCAGAAATTGAAGTTGCGGGAGGGCTAGGGAACAACTTGTGCAGAAATTGACAAGGCTAATTATAAGCCTCGCTTTCAAGTGATGAGCAAAACTTTCAGGATGTTAAGAGAGGAAGATTCAGCTTGTAAAGCTATTGTGGGGTTGGGCGAGAATCAAAGGGGTGGGTACAAGATAGAAGATTATTGGACCAGAGAGGCACCATCGTTCAGGACTGTAGACAAGGCCGGAGGAGTCATTGCAGGGGTATATGATTACTTACTTACCGTGACTCTTAGCACTGGTCAACTTTAATTTGCTCAATGGGTACGTGATAATCTGAGATTTAGTTTGATTGTATTATGTACCACGCGCCCATTTGATTCTTAATTTAATTTTAGTTAACGGACATTTGTCCATTAATTAACGACGTGCAAAATAAATGTCAGGTGAAGAAGAAATAAATGCATGGGATTGCGTTAGGAGAAATCTATGGACGATGGTGGTGGAGCCATCCTTATCGTTTTTTTTTTCTCTCTCTCTTTTTTCCCCCCTTATTTATAGCTGACTAATTAAGAGAATTAATGCTTTTCTTTTGCCCAAATAAGTGCGTAACACCGACGTGCCGCGTACTTCCCTTCTAGACCGTCGTTCTAGAAGTGACGAGTTCTTCGGGCGGGGTCGGGGGGGGGGGAACATTACCGAAACAGATCATGGAGGTGGTTTGCAGGGAAGCGGTGAGTGATATTATACTTAATATTCTAAGTGTTAAAGATAATTCAAAAAAATTATTACGTGATTTTATTAAGCGGCTATGTTTTGACTTACAAAAAATTTTTTAATGTTTCAAAACTTCCTCAATAATCAATGCGGGGTTTAATTATCCGACCGCAACTATCGAGCCGTACACAGAGAAACAAAAGGGGGACAATCAGATCAATTGGTTTGGGTGGCATGAGAAGAAGGAAAAACAAAAAAAAAAAAAAAAAAAAAAAAGAAAGAAACAAAAAGAAAAAGAAGGAAGGTCGTACGCGGATTTGTGAATTTGCCTTGACAAGACGGATGAGGGAGGTCAATGGAAATACATGTGATAAATAACGCGAAAGAAAGGTTAAGTTTCTATCTCGGGGGCTTTATCAACAATACCAGAAGAAAGCACATAGACTCGTACGGAATACACTAGACTAAACCTCATTTACTAACCTTAAAGTTAAGACCAATTGTGCAAATCAGTACCTATCAACTCATGCTGCCTCTCTAAAACCCCTGTGGGAATTTAGCAAGCCAGTGGATCGTGGGGTTACTTCGAGTGGTTAATTCTCACCATAAACATGTTAAACAGAACAACAGTCTAATACCGGAAATATTTTAACAATCGAATCCAATGGATCGCGAGGGGCACTTCAACGAGCGGTTAGAAAGCCTGTCTTGAGGTCATACTAACTTTTTGACATCTCAGATCAGTACAGACTTTGTCCAGGGTGGTCTTTGTAGATGAAAGAGAACCCTTCATTCAATTTATTGACTTTTTTAACTTTCTTTCGATAGCGTTATGCACATCCTTTCGATTATATGAAATGCATGGCGTCCACGCGACAAATGAATATATGGTTTTTAAGAGAGCAAAGAATGCCCATGGGAGTCGGATTTTGTCGTGAGCATTTGGTCTGCTTATGTACAACGTGCGCAAGTTGGACGAAAGGAATCGGGGGGTTGCGAAATGTGTTGCGGACATTTCCGATTACGAGTCATCGACTAGTATAAATTTGGCTTCATAACTCGCTAGTTCCGTGTTTAAACCTTATTCATAGTTTAAACTTGTATCGTATTGCATGCATAAGAGAAAAAAGAAATGAAAATCCAACGGGTTTTGGATAACAATAAATTGCCCCCGTCTTCTTGTTCTTCTACAATACATTTTTTATTTATTAATTTAAATAAATTATTTTATAGTTAATTCTAATTATGAGTACATTTAAAATTTCATATTCAATCTTAAATCCAGCGAGACCAACGTTAATAAAGCGACTCACAGTCAGAATAATATAACCCAAAAAATAAAATAAAATAAATAAATAAATAAATATATATATATATATATATATATATATATCGGACTATCAGCCAAATCACCAGCTGGAATGGTATAGTAAGCCGAATTAGGTTGATCATTCATCGTCTTATTAAATAAAAATAAATAAATAAATAAAATTTTAAAAAATAAAGAAAATGAGGGGGAGAGAGAGACTTCGCCGCCGCCGGACCATCTCAAATCTCAGAGGACGGCCGATTCCGCGAACTCAAAAACAAAAACTCAAAACAACCTAACACAGCGCGCACGCACGCACGCGCACACACTTTCCCGAGAAAGTGACGAGGTCACAGCCACAAAACACAGATCTGTCGCGAACAAAACAACGGCAACGACAATATTAAAGACAAAACGAAAAAAAAAAGATAGAGCTAAATGTGGTGGCGATCGGCGTCTTTCATCCTCGACAAGCAGAAAAGCGACGTCGCACAAAATCCCAACCAAAACCAACCCGCCGACACCCTCACCCTTCTCTCTTCGTCGCCTCCCGCCGTTTCCATGGCGGACGCCTTGCACCACCACGCCAACCTTAACCCTGAAACCCCCGGCATCTCTGCTTACTACCAGACTCGCGCCGCGCACTACGGCGTCGTCACCAGCGACTGGCTGGCCGACGCCCAGGCCGCTGTCTCCCGCCACCCTGCCGACGACGATGGTCCGCTCAGGCCCTCCGCTGCCGGGAAGCCGTTTTCTGTGATTGACGAGTTCAATAGCTGGAGGATGCAGCCAGACTTGGCGGAGGCCGTTGCCGCCATCAGGGCTCTCGCTGCCGTCATTCGCAACAGTCAGGCCACTACCATGATGGAGCTTGAAATCGAGCTCAAGAAGGCCTCTGATTTCCTTAAAGTTTGTTCCTTTTCCCCTTTTGTGATTTTATTGGAGTTTTTGATTGTTTTAATTCCACCGTTGAAACTGGTCTGCTTAAAATTCCATACTTCGGTAATTTCTGCCAAAATCAGAATATCAATTTTCTGTTTTTTGTTTGGTGAAAGCGATTACCGCTGATTGTTTGCTTTCAAGTCATTGGAATGTGTTCATTACCATAATTTTGTTTGGAAGAGCAAATCGTTTGATTTGAATAGCTCTGCCCCAAGAGGCTATGTTTGGAATTGGAAACATAACATTGCAAGCAAGAGGGAATGTTAAATACTAATCAGCAAGAATCATTTTGAGTTTCAAGAAGAATTTACTTGACTTGCCTTGCTCCATCAGTTTACAGTTGAGATGGTCGGTGCTGCCCTTGTATGATTTGATTGATATTGCCTTTTCACGAGTGTTGGGTTTAGCCAAAAGCTCACAATTGCTGCCGACTGTCATGTTTGTTGAAGAGCTAAATAGTAGTTGAACCTATTAGAAGTTAGTTTGATTGTCAGTCGAGATGATTAGTTTGATTGTCGGTCAAGATGATCAGCCTTTTCTTTGCTGCCTCAGTCATGGGACACGACCTCCATCTCTTTGACAGCAGGCTGTGATCTGTTCATGCGCTATGTAACCAGAACTTCTGCTTTGGAATATGAGGACTTCAATTCAGCTAAATCCCGCTTGATTGAACGTGCTGAGAAGTTTGGGGAGATATCTTGTAAGGTACTTACCTGGGCCTTTTAGACCTCTGCTGGGCAGTTGTTTGATATCAATTCAGTTCTTCAGCAATTCACAGTACTTGCTTGCTTTGCATGGCAGGCAAGGAGGATAATTGCAATGCTTAGTCAAGATTTTATCTTCGATGGCTGCACTATTTTGGTGCATGGGTTCTCTAGAGTTGTGCTCGAAGTTCTGAAGACAGCAGCTCAAAATAAGAAACTGTTTCGAGTTTTCTGCACAGGTTTGTTTCCCATTGCCTGTCATCTGCGCTGATAATTGCCGCACCCAGTACTCTGCCTTACCTATTGCTTTCTGGGTGTCTGTGTGTTACTCTATATCAACTAGGACACTTCTTCCATATAGAAGATTTTAACAACTATATGATCCATGTGTTTTCTTGTTTTGATTTGATCACTTAAATTTTAATGGCATGGTAGATCTTTTTAGCTTTTTTGTTAATAGAAATGACTCAGTATGATTCAGTGAGTAAAAAAACTGAATTGTGACCTTTTATCATAATTCCCTATTAAATTTTTTTTCTTTCTCATTTGATGGGGATAAATCGTCATCCATTTTACTGTTGGAGAATTTGCTCTGGCAAAATCTTGCTTCCAATCTTCGCTTGACATTGAGCTGTACTTTTAAGTCCGCATCTGCTCTTTGCTTTTTTTTCTCCCTTCTTTTGACTTGATTGGATTCATCTAATTACAGAAGGAAGGCCTGATAGGACAGGACTACGTTTGTCCAATGAGCTGGCCAAGCTTGATATTCCTGTGAAACTTCTTATAGACTCAGCTGTGGCATATGCCATGGATGAGGTAGACATGGTATTTTTTGGTGCTGATGGAGTAGTTGAAAGCGGAGGTATAATTAACATGATGGGAACTTACCAGATTGCATTGGTGGCACACAGCATGAGCAAACCTGTTTATGTGGCTGCTGAAAGTTATAAGGTTAGCGCAATTGCCAACACTTGGTATACAGTCTAAAATAAAAGAATATTATGAATATAGTATTGTAATCTTTGTATCTTGATTTCCCTTTTCTTCTCTAAGCATATTTAAGCGTCATTACTCTGCTCTGCAGTTTGCTCGCCTATATCCCTTGGACCAAAAAGACATGGCTCCTGCCTTGCGTCCCATTGACTTTGGGGTGCCTATCCCATCAAAGGTTGAGGTAGAAACGTCTGCTCGGGATTATACTCCTCCTCAATACCTTACCCTGCTTTTTACTGATCTTGGTGTACTTACACCGTCTGTAGTCAGCGATGAGCTTATTCAGCTATACCTGTAGAGTTAGGACTCTGCTAAATTAGTATACTAGTTAGGTAAAGTAAGGTGGATGTTTATCCTTTTGGCGACTATCAATTGTGCAAATAACTTTGAGCTTGAGTTTTGATATTGCTAGCAAATTCGTGCCTAAGAAACTTGTGTATTGTGAATTATGGGTGATTATTGTGTTCTGTTCTTGAATTGAAACGGAGATGATTCTTTATCTTAAAGCTTGCGCAAGTGAAACACCTACATATTACCGGATTACGGGTGTAATGGGAATGTAAAAGGTAGTTGCAGATTGTTAGGAACAATTTGCCTAGCAAATTAAAGAGGTGAAGAAGGTGCATCTCTGTTATGCAACTGGAAAACTGAAGAATAGGAATGTCATCATTATCAAACTTGTACACTATATGGGATAGGGGGGGAAAGAGTTAAATAAAACAATTAGATGTGGAGAAGGGGTATCTCTGGTTCTTCAACAGAAAAACTGAAAAATAGGACTGTCATGGTACCAAACTTATACGTACGTCGTATGAGATACGAGAGAGAGAGAGAGAGAGAGAGAGAGAGAGAGAGTTAAAAGTACATAATTTTAATTTTGATTCCACAAATAGTTGTCTTCACAAGCTTGATTTCTTGTGAAGATGGAACAACTTTACTGTTGCACGTGAAGAATCAAAGAAGGGGTCATGTGGGTGGGGGATTGCACGTTAAACTGCAAAAATTTTCCTAAAAGCAAGGGCATCAAAGTTCATAAGCTAAAGAACCTAAAGAACTCAACACTATGGTAAATGACAATAATTGAGGGGGGGGGAGAGAGAGAGAGAGAAAACATGTAGTGTAGCTTTGTTCATCCAGAAAATGGTGTCTTGGTCGTGTTGCTCTACTCATGGTTTCTCGTGAGAGAGGAAGGAACAACGGGGAGGGAGGGATAATTATTCAATCAGCTTTGCAACGGGGACATTTGAGTTGTGTAGCTAACTATTCGCACTCCACAAGTTCTATAGACGAGGATTCGTGCTGGATTTTGCGGGGTTTTTTTTTTTTATTTTTTATATTCTTTCTTTATCCAGTTGAATTCGGGTGTTATAATGCTTCGTGTGATTACACTTTTGATCGGTGATGTAGTCATATTTCTCAAAAAAAAAAAAAACAAAAAAACAAAAAAAGATTTCGAAACGGTCGCTAATGATTTAACTTGAATATAAATATCAAACTCTCTACTTAGAAAATCTTTTAAAATATACCCTTAATCTCGACGGCAAGAAAATGTTGCCATAAGTAACTTTATTGTAAATGAATTTGTCTTTTTGTTTTTTTTTTGTTTAGCAATAAACACTTAATTCAGTCATACGAAAGCAAAAAGGGACATCACACTAGTCCATTACATTTAAGATAGATTACACAATTTTCAATTTTCGAGGAATTGCTCATTAGAAGGGCATTTGCCAAAGCTTACAAGGCATAACTCCACTTCGTCAACTTCAGTGCGAGCGAAACAATTTCGTTTTTTCCCTTTTTCTTTTGGTAACAAACGATAATTAATAAACAATTATGATGAGAAGGAGACATAAAACCAATCAAATAAGACTCTCAACCTCAACTTTCAGGCAACGGGTGGTGATGGGAAGCGACTCTAATTGAATTTATGATACGGAAAACTCTAGATTTATGAATTGTATGAGGAGGGGTTCAAAAATGAATTTCTGTTTCAGGCTATTTCCTTGAGTTGCTCAACCCAGGCTTGGCTTCGAGCATAGTTTTGTACAAGAAGCTCTGTATAACATCATTGGAAGGGGCGACACTTTCGGTTTTAGGTTATCTGAACGCGTACAATTGGGCCGGTCTACGAGGGAGCCCCCGATCAAAACGACACACAAACTTGTCGGTTGGCTGGCCCTCCCAGCCCACCACTCCCAAGGAGCAATTCAAAAGAGAAAAAAAAAAAAATCCTGAATTAGGACATTTTGTGCGAGTTGCGTATGCGTATTAAAAGAATCGAAACAATTGGGGTTAAATGTGTCAGCGTTCAACAGAGAAAATGATTATTGATTCCCA
This sequence comes from Bruguiera parviflora, assembly GCA_019804595.1. Taxonomy (NCBI): domain Eukaryota; kingdom Viridiplantae; phylum Streptophyta; class Magnoliopsida; order Malpighiales; family Rhizophoraceae; genus Bruguiera; species Bruguiera parviflora. The sequence continues at coordinate 10,894,153 of CM034051.1, read as the reverse complement.
GAGGATACAGTGCTTTGGATGTGAACGTTTGCCAATAGAAAACAATATCGTAATTAAGCTAGCAACTAGCAGTAGCAGTAGTAGGTCAATAATTGTTACCAACTTCGTTGAAATTCAATAATTTTGTTTTTTCCCGATGTTGACCGCTCATCTCCATCGTGAGACTTGCGTGAAATAAACGTATCTCGTTAGGGATTTTATAAAAATACACAGAGCCAAATCTAATCGAGCCCCAAACAAAAAAAAAAACGAAAAACAAAAAACACTTAACTTAATCAAGCATATGATATGATTCAAATTTAACCCGTATGAAGTTTGAAATGATTAATATTTAAAATAAATCAAATTTAATTTAAATCCAAACTCAATCCAATTCTACTCGAAATAACCCAATGGCAAATAATTCAGATGACTCGAAGTGACTTGCCTAAGTAGACTACCTCGAACCCCCCGACCCCTTTGCCATCCACGGAGACGCGTTCCGAGCGGATGGAACTCACTTTGTTTTTTTCACGTATATATATGTTAGCTAAAGACTGAGAGTCTACGCTACAATGACATTCAGGCCTCGTGTACAAGGTTGGCAGCACCAAATTTTATTGCCCCCCCCCCCCCCCCAAAAAAAAAAAAAGAAAGAGTCGCGAAGTCGATTATCCGACGTGTTTACAAGATTACATACATGGCATTTAAAATTTCGCACGAATTAGTTTGTGCGACACTCAAATCATGCAACTTTGAAACCGCACGACAACGACAGGAGGGGCACACCTATTATTATTATTATTATTATTATTATTACGGATCCTTTTCGGAAGTGAAAGCAGATGGAACAAAAAATTAAAAAAAAAAAAAAAAAAAAAACTCCACTCAATCGAATGGTGATCATCGTGTCTCACGGTGATGGACACAGAGAAAAATAAAGAGATCAGTGCCCGAAAAGTAACGAAAAGAAGAGAAAGCGACGAAAAAGGCACCCCATGTATAGCCCCCCACCACCGCTTCGGAATATTTACCGGAACAGCTTAGCTAAGCTAGGACCACCACCACCACCATTATTTCCAACTAATAATAATAGCAGTAATAGTAGTAATAATAATGCTGAATAGAATTAATTTAACAAACGATTTGGGCAAAATCGCATTCGCCACCAACGAGTATCTTATTATTCAATGAATAATTTATCAGTAAAATCAATCAAGATGTACGGCCGTTCTCGTGAATAATTTTGCAAGCGAGAAGAACTCCCGGCCGTAAAACCAATAACACGGCGAGATGTGTGTGAGTGACTGCATATTGAGATTAGTGCCAAGCGAGAGGGCCGCCCGGAAGCCGAAGAGTGGTCGATTGGAATTTGCAAAACCGGTCAGAATCATGCTGGGAAGAGTAGTCGTTTTAGGGTGCAACGTCGAAGGTCACAGTAATGCGCGTGCAGAACAGAAGCCGCACTGGCACTGTAGTCCGAGGATGGTTATTAGGCGATTCAAACGGACGCACCATTTTTGTCCGGGTCGCCTCCCATCACATATCATCGTGACATTTTTTTTTTTTGTTAGGTATAGAATGGAAGAGTGGGTTTTGAATTTTTGGAATTTTTGGTGAGCTCCGTGAAATCATTCTTTTTCATCATTTATTATTATTATTATTATTATTATTATTATAATAATAAATTTCACATATGTTCTAGCGAGAGACTGGCCTGATCCGATTAATAATAAATGAAGTGAACGTGGGTTTTATGTTTTATCGATCGTGAGTTTCTTGGGGCGTACGTCAGAAGGAATGGACTTAATAGAGTGAGAGTGGGTGCGCGCGAACTAGTTCTGATGTTTGCTCGATCAATTACTAAAAAGGAAAAACGACGCTTCGAAGGCTCGAAGACACTTTCGTTTTTTCTCAACCCTAAACCCCACTTACCTAAGCCCGAGCGGGCAGATGGATAGATGGAGAGAGACGTTCATTTTGCAGCCGCTGTCCGAATTAGGCTTCGTGTTCAAGTCTCGCTTAGTGTTAATTTTGTTTAAGCATCGCACGGAGTGGAGTGGAGAAGTGTGGAGGTCTTCTTTACTCTGCTCTGCGTGTCTGATAGACGATGAAATAATAAAAAAATTCAATTTATTGATTGATGCACTGAATCTGAATTTACACGGTCGATGATCGTACCCCCCCCCGCGCTATCTCTTATTTATATATTTATTTACGATTATTTTGTTCCGGGGCAAACAAAAACAAAAAAAAAAATAAAAATACAAATAAAAATCCACGAGCATTTAATATGGAGGTTATGGGAGGATTTTTCCCAAAATCCCAAAAAGGGTGCCACCAAATACATTTGAAAAAGGGGGTGTGTGTGTGTGTGTGTGTGTTGGGGGGGAGGAATTAGTAAATTCAACGCTCCCTCCCTCTTTTGTCACTTCTTCTCCAACGAGGCAAAGAGATGCGTAATATAAAGCCCTTGCGGCCCACCCACAACCACCACCCCAATTGCCATCTGCCAAACCGATTTCTCTCGGGAAACAAACAAACGGATTAAAAAAAAAACAAAAACCAAAAGAGAGAGAGAGAGAGAGAAAACAGAAGATAAAAAAGCAAGAGTCACCACATTTCCCCAGCGAGAGCGTCTTCTCACCTTAGATCCCCATCCGACCTGACGTAAGCCCACCTCCCCCCTCCCCTCCACCTCAATCATCAACCACCATGTGTGGCGGTGCCATCATCGCTGACTTAATCCTTCCATCGACCACCGCTGCCGGCGCCACCAATGCTCGATCTTTCTGGCGTCAGGCGGCGGACTTCCTGTCGCCTGATCCGAAGAAACCGGTCGGCAAGCAGTATTCGAAGCCAGTGGTTGCGGATCTTGTTGAACATGACTTCGAAGCTGACTTCCAGGTGTTTAAGGATGACACCGATGTCGACGAGGACATTGAACATGCCTTGCTCGATGTCAAGCCCTTTGCTCCTCTTACTTCTCGCAACTCTGGTCTCTCCCGCGGTATTTTTGTGTCTCTCTCCGCTCTTCTTTTTTCTTTGTTTTTTAATTTGGCTTTTCTTGAATTAAGTTCTGTGGGTTTTTTTTTTTTAAATAAAAAAATAAAAGTATCGTTTTTGTTTTGTGTACTTTTTCTTTCATTCCTGTTTTTACCCGATTTTTATTAGGAAATGGGTTTTCCCTTTTTGTTTTATTTTTTTTTTAATCTGAATTCAAGTTTACTATTTTGGAGTACATGATAAAGGTGATTGCGATTCCTCGGTCATGCAAGAACCGTCCTCCTTTTCAATTGAAAATAATTGAGGTTTTGGATTTCTTTTTCTTTCTCTCTTTCTTTTCTTTTCTTTTTTTTTTTTTGTGTTGGAAATATGTGGTTTTGAATTTCCCATTTATTAATTTTCATCGGGATTTTTTTATAAGAAAAAAAAAAAACTTTCCTGTTTGAAGTGGATCTCATCTCGCTGTCCCAAGCTTTGATCAGGATAAAAATTATTGATTTATTTAGATAATTTTATTCTTTGTCTCTACATAAAAAATATCTGTTCTTTTTAAATCTGCCGATCCTGTCAATCCCGTTAACGCTGATTGGAAATAAGTCAAGAGTGATATTCGGTGATCAAATCTAGGTGTATGATGAGAGGGGAGGGAGAGGATGACCTGTGTTGACTTGGAAATCTTTGGTTAAGAAGGATTTAGAACAATTGGATCTTAAGCCAAACCTAGTTTTGAATAGAAGGGAATGACGACAAAAGATTTTCCAATTAGATTTGGAGCTAAGCCTTTGTTATTGCTGTCGTTCTTTTTGAATCAAATAACCCACCGTACCCCTGATCCAATTTTACACAAAATTAGTGGTAATTATGTTTGGAATGCTTTATGGATAGTTACAAAGCAAAAATATAAAAAGAGATGACAAAACAATAAAGTTCTATGCCTAAATGTAATTTCCTTCTTTTCTTTCTTCTGGGATCTCAGCAACCAGACAAGAAAATACCAATGTCATATGGCAAATGGAGACATGAAATGCCAACTACCTGTTCATGCATCTTTTAGCTTTATTGGTGTTATTCTAAGATAGTCTTTGTTGCATTTTTTGCGGCCACTTTAATCCTTTGTGGTGAATGGATCTGTGAATAGTGTATGGGATCTGTTTTATTCTCTCTAAAATGCTTTTGATAGTGAGTTTGATCTTGCATTGGGGAAAATGTGAGTGAATGCTTCTTTTGATAAAGTTTCTCCATGGCTAATTTAATCTTGGGGTTTTTGCTCTTATTATACCATTTACTGAGTTCCATGTTACCTAATAGAATAGTTTTTGGAGGAGGTATTTCGTTCGGCGTTAATTATTGTATTAAACTCTGGGTTTTTGGCAGCAGAATTTTGGACCCTTAGGTAAGTTGATGAAAAGTAGGGAATTTTGTGTGTAGCTTTACTCCTGCTGCACTGATAAAATTCAGAAATTATTGATCGTGCATGTAATGACTCCTTTCCTTATCTTTTTCCAAAACTTTGAAGGTGCCACAGCTGTAAAATCTGTGGAATTCAATGGACAGGTTGGGAAGTCATCCAAGAGAAAGAGAAAGAACCTTTACAGAGGAATCCGGCAGCGCCCATGGGGTAAATGGGCTGCTGAAATTCGTGACCCCAGGAGAGGTGTACGTGTCTGGCTAGGAACTTTTAATACTGCAGAAGAGGCTGCAAGGGCATATGATGCTGAGGCACGTAGAATTCGTGGGAAGAAAGCTAAGGTGAACTTTCCTGGTGAAGCTCCACATGCTTCACCTAAGCCTTCAGTTAAGCCTAAGGTGCAAAAACCAGTTATCAAGGCAAATCTCAACAAAAATCTCAGTTATGGAAACAAACTGGAAGATGACTACTTCAATTCAACTTGCTTTGTTGAAGAAAAGCCATTGATGAACCAATTTGGAGTAATGGACTCTTTCCCTGCCAACACAAATGCAGGGGTTGAGCCCTACACTTTGAGTGACAGTGGCCCCCTATATCCCAATTCTGACCAGGGGAGTAACTCGTTAGACTGTTCTGACTTTGGCTGGGGAGAACAGGCTACAAAGACCCCTGAAATCTCTTCTGTTCTTTCTGCAACAGCAGATGTTGATGAATCTCTGTTTGTGGAGAGTGTTAGTCCTAAGAAGAAGCTTAAGTCTGACTCTGAGATTGTGTTGCCTGTTGAAGAAAACAGTGGAAAATCTCTGTCGGAGGAGCTGTTGGCATTTGACAACCAGATGAATGTTCAGATGCCATATCCTGAAGGAAGCTGGGAGGCTTCACTTGATAGCTTCCTTAATGGAGATGCAGCTGAGGATGGTGGGAACCCAATGGATTTCTGGAGCTTTGATGACCTCGCTACTATGGTTGAGGGTGCTTATTGAGGAAATCATCTGCTGCTACCTTCAAGTAAATAAGGTTACATGTGTCAGTGAGTTTTATCTCTCTTTGTTAGCTTGTTAAAGTTGAGTCACTTGTGCTTTTGGCTTCATTTTTTTGTTGCTTTGCAGTGATGGTTGCATCCATTCGGGAAGGAAATGCAGTATGAGCACAGCCGAACATATGATGCTTAGGCCTTTGTGTGTGGGAAGTGTTGTTGGCAGCTTTGGTATAAGTGTACCGTACTTTATATGGGTACTTTAGATTTGCTTTTAATCTCGAAAGACATTGGACTCTGGGATGTTGAAGTATGATGCATGTAATTTGACAGTGTTGTTTGATTTCTGAAAAAAACTGCAAAAACCTGAGAAAAATTTCCAGCCTTTGGATATTCTTTGATTACTATCGTCGATGGTCATCACTCTATTTTGATCTCTGCATGTATCTGGGGAGGAATTGATCTCTTTAGATGTTTTTGTTGCAAGTCCCATGGCATTTTCTGCGTCTCCCAAACCAAGCCCCATTGGGCATCTTCCCGTCATTAGAGCTGGCACGCCACCCGGGATCCTTCGTCAAATGCCTTACTGAGAAGATGAGATCTCTCTTCGCATTAAACAGTTATCGGTCGGTTATGGAATTGATAGGCATAGGTTAGGGGGAGCTGCCTAGATCAAGTGGTCGGATGCACAATCAGAATCCATTCATCGCCTCCTAGACGATGAATGGTGTTGTCTGGGGCTATGCATGGCCGAATAATGTTTTAGGTGGGGTCAGAGTGGGACCAGTTTTGATTGCTTGAGGGCAATAAGACGGGAAAGGGTGTCTCTCCATCTCGTGCCATCGTCACCTCGACAACTCGCAGCTTGCATTTGTGTAAAAGACGTCCAACCACATTCTCCTCTTTCGGTGCTTCTAGCTACGCCAGTGACGACGGACGCTGTTCTCCCGGCCTTCAGAAAGATTCCCGTAATCGGCGTGCAGTCGCTGAGCGTTCGGGCTTCTGTTGTAATTCAACGGGGCTTCCAAACGTCGGGGGTGATGGGGTCCACATTAAGCAGGCCAACAATGGGGAAGCATGTCTGCGGATATCGGAAGCCTCAAACAGTCAGCTCAACTCAACCGGCATTTCGCAGCAGCAGAGAATTTTCGTTTTTTATTTTATTTTATTATTTTTAGACGAGATTACCGTTCCCGATCACGGAAGGAATGCGAGCCTCGCTGTATATATCTTCTTGCTTGTCCTCTCAAATTTACGAAACATGACCAAAGGGGCATCGGCACGTAACGTCCAAACATGACCTGAGGTTTGCGGTCTCACAAGTGAAAGATGGATGGATCACTTGATTGCTTCTCGCTGGTGGCTATTCGCACTCATGGTGATCACAAATTGATTGCAAAAATCATAGCCATGAGCGAAGTTTTGTTTACTTAACGTTCTCTCCCCGAAACTTTCCGGACAAATTATATCTCAACCGTTGTACTTGGCAATGAGTGTCCTAATAAAGATCTTCATACGAACCGTACTACTCTGATCTGATGGGGTCTCTCTCGTTATCTCTAAAAAAATTAGATCTTGTTCTATCCATCCTGTTGTGATGTGGTTTCTGGGCGAATTTCTCTCCAGCTCCCCGACGTTGACACATTTCTTCTCCAACTCACACGCTGCCGACTCCTTCGAGTCTGCGACTTCTTGGCGTCCTCAAGTGTGAAGGTAATTTTAATTATTTATTCTTCTTCCTTACATACTTTCTCTTTCTGTAAGTAATTTTTAAACACAATTTATTTATTTGTCTACAAATGAACATTGATTTTGGTTTAGTGATCAATCCTTAACATTATATTTGTTTCTGATCTCGCTTTTATATAAATCCCAGTTTTTTTTTTTTTTTTTATAAAAAAAAAAATTATTCTGGGAGGTTAAAGAGGATTCTTTTAATTTGTGTTATCCCTGTTTAGAAAATTCAACGTAATAGGCCAAGGTATCATTCTCCCTGATTCTAGCCAGAAAAATTCCTTGGTTGGGGGGATCTCCTCAATTCTCAGTTTTAGGCAGCAAACCTCCTTAATAAATCACTTATAAAAGCATTCCTTAATAAATTATTCATCAGAATTGATTCTAATAAATTTCTCACCCTGAGATTCTCCTCTCCTCTAATTCTGCTTTCAATGTCCTGCTAGTCTTAAAGGTTTATTTCAACCAGACTAATAGATCAAATTCCAAAATTCAAATTATTTCAATTAAATATATATATATATATATATATATAATTCGCGCAACGGGGTTGAACCGAGTAGTTTAATAATCGCCGAGCAGTTAAGACGGCGGCAGCTGCACAACTGCAATTCAAACCGGTCATTGGTTGCGTGACCGGAAGAAATTGATGTGAGGTCCAACGAGCAGCCAAAGCAAGTGTGCCGAATGGCAAGCTGGCAACCGCGTTGGTTCGGTTGATAATACGCTGAGTTGATGTCAAAATGCGAGTGTATGTGTCATCAGTCTGCGGCTCCCCCTTAAGGGGCTTATCCCCCATCAAAGCATACAAATTTTCAAGGGGATAAAAAAAAATAAATAAATAAAGGACGAAAAGGTGAAGGTGGGAGATGTTCAAAATTAATTAAGAGTTTCACCCCAAAAAAAAAAAAAAAATCAATTGAGACTTAATGGTATGCTTTGTTTTTGTTGCTATTTTCTTAATGTTTTTGTTTTTGTTTTTTTTTTTTTTACTTATCGCGTTAAATTTTCTCGAAAGCATTTTCAAAAAAAAGAGAGAGAGAGAGAGAGAGAGGAAAAGAAAAAGAATGAATTTTAATTTGGCCTCCGAAGTATAATCTAATTTTGGCAGTTACGCATGCATCGTGTCACGTCCTCTGCCTATTCTTACAGATAATTCCACTTCGGAGACAATTGGAAAACAACGAGAAGGTGAATCGTTGGTCGTCACGGAATGGGCACACCCCCCCCCCGTCCCCCAATCGGCTAAAATATGCTCTCGGGTCAATAATTTCTGGCAAGAAATTTGCATTCACGACTGTTCCCCCTCCGGGCTGCCTTCCCGCTTCGAGAATATTCAAGTCGGAGAATAACGGCTGCTGCTGCTGCTGCTTTGAGGGATTGCCATCTATAGCAACGATGCGCAACGGAAGCACTCTCCAAGCTCTCCTATTGTCATCCATGAGCCTGTCTTTTTTTTTTTTTTATATCGTATATTTCACTTCTGCGTTTACAATTTTTATTTTAAAAATTACACAATTTATTTTTTTATATAAATATAATATTTATAAAAATAAAAATAATTATTTTTATCATATAATTTATAACTTAATACTCTCTATTGTTTTTCTTTATTGTCATTCTAAAAAAAAAATAAAAAATAAAAATAATATATATATATATATATATATATATATATATATATATATACATACATAACAAACAAACAAAACGAGATTAAATATAAATTTATCGAAAATATTAATTATAATTAACATATTGTTTTACAGATAGTAATTAATTTTAATTAATAATTATAATAAATTTATTTTTAATTTTGTGTCAGTTTCACATAGTTTCATAATTTCCAATTTAATCAGCCACGCCACACACTTTATAGACAAAATTCTATTATTATGAAATCTAGGGTGGGTATAATTATTTATTTTTATTATTATTTTATTTATTTATTTATTTTGAATAAGCACTATACAATCTCAAGGACCAAGTGCTTGCTCCTCCTCGGTAACTATTTACAACAAATTTCTCATGTACAATCCAGTATGCCAAAAATAATAATAAAAACTAATAAAAAATAAAAAAAAAACCACCAGGTCTTTAAAATTGATTTTTCTTTTTTAAGAAACAAGGAAAATTGCCTTTTTCTTTTCTTAAATATAATATATCATAAATATATTAGTTATTAAATTTAAAATTAAGATACAAAATTATTTATTGCCATTTTTATTTAATTTATTTTATAAAAAATATATTATTAAAATATTATTAAATATAAATAATTTTTAAATATCTAATTTAAATATTAATAAATTTAATATATATATATATATATATATATATATATATATATATATAAAAAAAAAAAATAACAGATATAATGTGTGTATATATATATATACACGCACTAAATTATTAATCAAAAATATCATTTAGGTGATTTTAAAATTGAATTCGCGAAAAGCTACAAGAACTCTCACATTTTTTGTCTTGAGGAATCTTTTTCACTGCCGCTCTTAACAGCATGAATTGTGTCAGTCTAAAAATAAATATCTGGGCTAAGCCATGTCTTCTTTACTCTCATCCCCTCGTCTCTCAGCAGGTTGCAAAGCCGGACAATTCGGGAAGAATCAGCCAATCCCAGATGGACAGGCTGCACTTTTCGTCTTCGGGGACTCCTACGTTGATTCCGGCAACAACAACTACATTGACTGCGCCACAACGAGACAAGGCAAATTTCTGGCCTTACGGTGAGACCTATTTCAACTTCCCAACCGGACGCTCCTCCGACGGTGGTCAGATACCGGACTTCGTTGGTCAGAGTTAATTAATGTTCAATTAGACCCCTTTTGGGGTGCACCATCCATTCTCGTTTGATTAATCAATTCCTGCATGGCATGCATTGGCATATGCGTGTGTTGATCTTTGGCTTAATTCTAAATATAACATATGTTTCGCAGGTATACATACGTTAACACATACGTGCAGCCGAATACGCAAATCTTCCATTTCCCCCGCCCTTTCTGCAACCCGGAATTGAATACCACAACGGAGTGAATTTTGCATCCGGTGGGGAGCGGGTGCTTCGGTCGAGACTTGCGACGACGATCTTGTCAGTATCTGGTTTCCTTCTTCATATAATTTCATTAATGTGCTCATACTTATTACAATACGGCTACTGTGCTGGGGCTACAATACAATGTGCTCCGTTCAGTTTTCTTTAAATTTCTCGATGCAAATTAATATTAATTCCGTCTTTAACGATACAGTTTTGGGTTCCTCTCATTTATTTCACGCATGATAACGTGACAAATCATGTATAAAGCTACATCTCTCGACCATCCCCGTTCGAAGTCAAATATTAAGATCTAATTATTATTATTATTATTATTAATTTAAAAAATAAAAAAAGCATACTTATTATTCAATTATTTTTGTGGGGTTTGGTATGCTATCTGGGAGAGGGAGAGGGAGAGGGAGAGGGGGAGGGAGAGGAAGGGGGGAACGTAGCAACAAACAATGATATCCTTTGGCTAGATCATATATTTGCGCAGGTGATTACCATCCAAGAGCAGTTGAGAAACTATGAGAAGGTGACTCGTTGGTTGAAGCACAAGTTAGGAGAAGACGAAGGCACCAAGATGATCTCTAATGCTGTACAATTCATTAGCCTCGGAACCAAGGATTGCCTTTATAGAGTCATCTCTAACACTTCGGATATGCTATTCCCAAACTCCGAATTTGTCTCCATGGTAATTGGCAATTTGACATATATTTTCGAGGTACTATCATATATGGTTGCTTAATTTATATTTGAATTTGGTTACACATATTACAATTAACTTGATAGTCACGAAATGTATAATGACATTACACTATTATTATAATTATTATAAACATATTTGTGATTTATACATTATTAATTGAGAATAAAAACGGGCCATCAACAGTTAAAAAGTCTCAATTTTAATTGGTTCGTGTAATTTGACCGTTCATTATGGACAAAGTAGACTATCTTCAAGCTTTTATACCTATCGGATCAGTTTGAATCTCTTGCCCGAAAAATTTTTGTATCGATCGTCATTTTATCCAATAGCTATGAAGTACAGGCGAGTGTTGTAGATGCATGTCCAAGTACGCATCTATAATAACTTTGAATAGATGTTGAAATCTTGGGAAATTGATTTGGACATGCAGCAAATGCCTGGGTTAGGGGGCAGAAAAAGCGCGATCATGAATCTGCAAGAACTAGGCTGTCTACCGGCTACAAGATTACCCGATGGTAGTTGTGTTGAAGAATTGAATGAGGTAACAAGAATGCACAATGAAGCTCTGGCCAGGAATATATTTGAGCTGGAGAATAATCTAACAGGATTCAAGTATACCATCTTTGACATGCACGGACATATTGAAGAACTAATGGAACACCCTTTGAAGCATTGTTTGTATGTACGCAATAAGCAAATTTACTAAACAATGATCAATTAATTTCCATTTTTTGAGGAGTAACTTAATTTAAAAATCCGATCCCATTTATATATGTATTTGGTGTTATGAAGGTTTCAAGGTTGGAAAGTTGGCATGCGGCGGAGAAGGAAAGTATGGAGGATTATACAACTGTGGAGGAATCGTGGAACCGGATGAGGGCTATGAGTTGTGTGAAATTCCAAGTGATTATGTGTTCTTGGATGCTTATCATAACGCTGAACACTATTACAAGCAATTCACGGATGAACTGTGGAATGCAGATGGCAATGTTACTCGGTGGTGGTAGGTGGCTAGGCGTCTAGCATCTGTCTTATGTATTTGTTGTTGTTGTTGTAGGGGAAAGTGAAAGTGTCCTCTCGTTCCCTTTCACTTTTGTTTCCTTTTCTTTCAACTATTTGTTACGCCTGACCAGGTGGTGGAATCTGTTGTCTTTAAAAAAGAAACAATAAGCAAGTATGGCCAACAATCAATAATGAATTTGGGTGAAGATTTTTTACGGCGACAAGGTACCAAAAGTTGAGGTTTTCTATGCTACAAATGACAGAGGATCAATGTTCTTCACTCTAAATGTCAGTCGTCTTCTGCCTAGCTCTCATATCTGCTCTAAATACATCTGGTGGTCCTGCCACGATGGTTATATTAATTAAGTCATAATGGGTATCTAAACTAAACGGTTTTGATGTCCCGTTCAACAATGTCTGTGCTCTTGAAGCCTTCCATTGATATGTGATGATCGGGAAGGTTTAGCTGATATAATCCAGTTAATTAAAGTTTCTTTAATTAAAGCTGCAAAACATGTGGATTTATTTTTATTCTCACTTTTTTTTTAAAAAAAATTTCAGAATTTCACTTGTCCGAATTAGAATTTTATGGCTTTCTGAGATGTCAGGGAATTTGCGGCCAAGTACGATCACCAGAGAGAAGTAGGACGGTAGACAGAATGTCCAGATTGGAAAGTACCGTCGAAGTGGAGCAATACTGGTATTTCTATAGCAGAATGTCCACCATCCTCTCTTGCCCCTCCCACAAAGAAATTATAACCATCTGCAGCACATACCCAAAAATACAAAACCTCGCAGAAATGATCACATGCATTTCTTTTTGAAAAGAAAAAACAATTTCATCCTATGAAAATTGCAGGTGATCAGGGGAACAATTTTTTTCGTTCCATGGTCCACTCAATAGAAGATCCACCGGAAAGAAAACAAGAAAAAAGAATACTAGAAAGATCTTTACTCCCGGAATGCTAAGAACAATATTGACTGTGGTGTACAATCCATACGACATTTCACCTTGTTAGTGCAACCATTTCTCTTGCCTGTACTGACCATAGGACCCCCTCTCCTCTATTGATTCATGCAAAAATTTGCAGTTGTCTCCATAATGGCACCTTCCTTGAGCATAGTATCTGCACGGTTGTACTCGCTGGTAGGCCATTGGATGAGGATTGTTTATCCTTGTTAATGGCTGTCTATGGGTGAAACTCATTGAAGAATGACAGTTGACGGCCTTCAGTTGCTGTTCATGGCAGTTCCTCTTAGACAACCCGTTCTTCCAACTAGTGGGGTGCTTGTCTAAATGAGAAAGATGGTCATCCCTGTAGTAGACGCCATCATCTTCTCTATGGCTTTTCTCTGCCCTGGTTTGAAGGGCCAACTTCCTAGAGTCAACCGAGTAACCTGACTGTTGAAGTGGAACAAACTGCTGTTGAGATGCTGTTGTTTCTTTGAGACTGAATTGGTGGTTTTCCTTCATCAATGCGTGTTTGAATTCCCTACTCTGACTTTTGAGGTTGGGGAGCTGCTGTCCCAAATTAACAGATGTACCTGACTGCTGAGGCTGGGGAACTGCTTTTCCCACGTCCACAAAGGAACATGCTTGTTGAGCTTTAATTCGCACATTCACTGTTGGATTTAACTGAGGCAAATTCATCTTCAGTTCCTCCTTTTTTAAGGCCCTAACAACAGGAAATGTGAGGAATATAAACACAAATGAATGGGCCTAGCACTTGTAACCAAAGATGCTCTAATGTAAAATTAATCAAAGCACCTCATTTCCCTCAGGATTTTCCTCTCCTCTTTCTCATGGATTCTGCTTTCTCTACCAGACCTAGCTAGGGTACCCCTTGAGTGCTTTTCCATCAAAACTTTATGCCTTTCACCTTCATCTTCCCATTTCTATAATGAAAATAAGAATTCCCTTTGGGTCATTGGTATTTGCAGAAATAAGCATGCATGCATCACAGAAAAAGAAACATCTCGTGCTTTGTATGAACCTGTCTCAAGGTCCTCAATCTGTATAGGTTCCGACCCTTTATCAGGAGGGGATGAAGGGGAGGCAGTGGTTTTTCCCCTTTGCTCCAAAGGACTTCTATCTGACCGTTTTAGCCAAAAGTCAGCAACCATCTCAAGAGAACATCTCATTTTGAGTTTGGGGTATTACACTGATGGAGTTTGATTAACAAATCAGATTAACACTTGCCAGCTTCAATGGCAGTGCTTTATTGTTGACCTCTTGCAAGTGATTATAAAACCACAAACCAAAAGCAACCTCCAGAACATTATTTGTGTAAAGAAGACAATCAACATCACTCTCAATGGTTTCAAAGAAAAGCTTTCCGCATAAGCACAGTCCCACCCCCACCACTTGATCCCACCCCCACCACTTGATCTACGGTACAGAGATCTCATAAAAATCAGAAACTTGAGGGTTAAATAAACTTTTCTTTCTACTGTACTTTGTATGTATGATCATTGATCAATTTGAAATGACTGGATAATTCTTCAACCAACTTTGTGCCAATTAACAGTCTTACTATGCTCAACATTTTAGTCCACTTAAGTGAAAGGCTATAAAACTGTTTTTTACTCACTGTAAATGTGTGCTGTTGCTTGGCAGCACCATAGCTTTCCTTCACAATGTGGCCTGCAACGAGTCTCTTGCCACATGGAGGACCACTGGCCCTTCTTGATGCTATGCTGTACCTAAGGAGGACCAGAAACAGACAAGGACAGGAAGAATTTTCAGCTTAAAAGAAAAGGTCAAAGTGGGATAACGGTCCTATATGCATAGTTATCATTCTCTCTTGCCCAGAAGATTAGATCATTATTCACGGTAAGGACTATTACAAACACATGCTTTTTGGTTATTGAGAAAATGGTCGAAAAATTACATCTCGTAAACATTCTGTTCGAAGAGAACAACATCACCTGTACATGCATCACCTGCATTAAATCCTTCTTTTAGAGCCTAAACCCAGAAAGAGAAACAAGTAATGACGGATAGGATTGAATCAACAATAGAGGCAGTAACACATAAGAAAGTTAAGGAGAAAACTTGGAGAAATCTTGTTTTATATTCTATGCCATATTGAATTCAATGAAGATGTGTGGCCATCCATAACATTCATAAAATGAACCACAATGGCCAGTCATTGCCACAGAAAAACAAGCTCATGATCATGAACCACATTGACCATTGGACCGTGACTCTCTCTTTTGATCCCATCATATCAATAGTTCAATGGAGGCTTAGGTCATGTTCTTAAAGTTCAAGCATTTCATATTTCACACAACCAATTCAACATTTTCACGGTTACCTTTGCAATTTAGAACAAAGCTAGACACCGGGTACATTTGCTCCCCCTTACCGTCCAAAATCCTAGACATAACAAAAACGGAACTTAACAAGGGAAAAGAAACCTAGTTCCATAGAAATAGACAAATGATGGTGATCTCTAAAGAACTTGCAAACTTACTCTCGATGCTCACTGATGCGATGAATAAGTGTGCCTTTATTGCCCGTTAATCTCAGTCCATTCCTCCTCAAATAGACCTTACATTGCTCCACTTTCAGTTTCTCTAGCTGCCCAGCTGCCACAACAACATTGGAACATGTCGAGAAATTAATTTACCCAAAAGCTTAAGGGGGTTGGATAAATCACATTTTTATCACATCCCCTCGTGCGCAAGTTCAATGGATTGAATTCGTTAAATAAGCACAATATTTACCTAATATAAACTCACAAATTAGATGAAAAGAACAAGGGCAATGTGATTGGATTGACTGGTTACTTGACAGAACACAGAAAATCACATATTTGCCCTAAAACACACCAGACCCATGTAGACCTATCATTGTTATTTGGCTTGTTTCAAAGACCCAATTCCCTCTAAAATCCAAGAAAAATAGGTAAATAAAATAAAAATAAGAAATACATATAGGAAGCACCGACCTTTAATGATCTTCTGAACTATCTCGAAACTTGTATCATCATACTCTGTCTCTTCCATTCCCATCTCTTTAGGGTCTTGCTCAAAACTTGCATTCAAATCTTTAGCACTGCCACACCAACTTAACCTTATCCCTTATCTATCAACAGACACCCATGATTCTAATATAACCAAAATAATAATAATAATAATAAAAAGATCTCTGCTTTAACCCTTCATTTTCTTACAGCGATAATCTTAAATCCTGCGCTAACCTCGATTTTGATGTTGATATCTTCTTTAAGGGGAGAGAGACTGGGAAATCTTCTTCGGCCTCATCCGGATGGTATTCACTTCCACTGCAATCATCATCATCATCATCATCTTCTTCTTCTTCTTCTTCTTCTTCTGCCTCTGTTTCGGTTTCTTGGTCTTCTTGTTGATGGTTGTGCATCATTTCTTGTTGTTTCGATCTTTCCATGGTTTGCCTCTCTGATTTTGGGGCTCTTTTGGTGGAGGTCTTTTGCCAATCTTTCCTTGAACGCAAATGGGGCTTGGGGGGGGGTTGGGGTCGTAGTGTGGGAGCGAAGGAAGATTTTGAAAGAACAAAGTTACCGTTGCTTGCTAGCTGTGAGGGGATGCGGATTCCAACACTATCCGGCCATATATATATATATATATATATATAAATTCGATTAAAAAATTCATGCCATTAGGCACAATGGGTCCATTCCCTTTTCATTGCATGAAAATCAAACACCATAACGACAACAAGAAGTAACAAGAAGTTCGTGTATCTTTATCATTCTTATAGAAGAGTTGAGTAGTCTCATGGGGTTAATTTACCACCTTGGGAACTCGAGTTATGTTACAATTATTGTGTCACGTCAGATGACCGAGAGCTCAAAATAGATTATTTATTTTATATATATTCACAAAATAGAAAAACAAAATTGATACCTACGGCTCCATTGAGAAGACTTTTTATCTTACTGAAATTTTTTTTTTTTAAAAAAAAAAAAGGAAATTTTTAGAGACGCGTTAGATTCTGTCGGACCAGAAGCTCAAATCTTGGTATTTTTATTTACCTCCGCTCAAGTTGAGGGAGCGGGAGGAAGGGGGGAGGGCGAGGGGGAGGGCGAGGTGATCAAAAATAGAATACCAAAGTCAGGTCAGTGGGTTAGAGGAAGGTCGTGACCCCGGCACTGGCACTGGCACTGGCACCCAGCAGCAGCACAGATGAACGGAGCTTGCAGAGATCAGAAAAGATATAAAACGAGAATATCCTTGGGAGCATAGTAAATGCCATTTTGAGATTGAATCACTGTCGATGCTAATAAACACGTAAATAAATAAAGCCTCTATAAAGCACTAGGCATTTAAATTCTTCGAACTCATCTCCCACACACACTTTTGCTCCTCCACCCGTTGGTTTGGGTAAGGGGTTCTCCACATTTCCACACGGTAGTCCTTCCGGCGTGCCAAAAAACTTAACTCCGACTTGAAACATGACCAAGTCTTTGGGTATGTCTGGCCCACAATCAGACGCGGTCTTTTATGTGGGAACACAACTGTCTTTTACCTCGTAACTAATCCTTGAAACATGAAAAAAGTCCATGAAGTTCGGACAATTGTCCATGAAGACCATCAACCGGTGGTGGCAATACAGAGAGATCAAGGGAAATGATGAATTTCCATAACCCCAAAAGCAAGTGGATCACCAGATCTTTGTTTTAACCCAGAAGAGGAGGAAAACAACTCCTAACACAATAGCAACTGGTGCCCATTTACGAATCAATGCCTACATGCGAGAGCAAAGGAGATCATTGGTGAAAAGAGTTCATCATTGATCACCATTCATCAGGCATAAGATATAAAAATTTACAAATAAAACAGGAGCAATGCAAATTGTAGTATTCCTAGAGGCATCATGGTATGCCACTTTGAAGGGGCAGGACTAGAAGGAAAGTATTAACCAGGGAATCTGACTATAAAGAAAAAGCCAACTTAACAGAGGCGTGTTTGTATCAACCTTACGGCAATGTCATAGCTGCGAAATTCTAGTTACGTGGGACATAAAGGAACTTTTGTGGTCACAGGCAGGGAGAATAAATTGGTTCCTCTTATATTGGTATTATGATAAAAAAAGATAGCATCCCTGTTTTTCATCCTCTATTTTGACCCGGAAGTCACATGTTTGAATAGCAGAAATAAGCTCTACGTGAAAATGATAGGCTGCAGACATCTGATCTTTCCCTAAACCACAAAGTGTCGGAGTTCATGTACTCTGAAGACCTTTTTGAAGGACAAGCCTAGTATAACAGTAAGATTACTTCATTATGACGTAAAAGTTACAAGTTCCTATCATAAAAATAAAAAAATGAAATAAAATAAAATAAATAAAAACCTCTTTGTGGAAAGACGAGGAAGACTGCATACATTGACCCTACCCGAGACTTCATAGTGTGGAGACCTCTTGCACTGGGATACTCTTTTTTTATCCTTGATTTTCATCCATTCTTTTTTTTTGTTTTGAATAGAAATATGCTTCCATCTTTGAGAGATAACAATTCAGTCTTCACTTAAGGAAAGACCATAGTCTATTTTTATGTAAAAGAAAAATATGGCAAGGGGGAATAGCTTGGGTGGCATTCTCCATTACCTAAACAAACAGAATACATGCCAGCTAGCCAGAATATGATAAATCCACCCATGACACAAAACTATGTGCTGTGCTGAGAGGTAATATAGAAGCATGTGAGAGAGAGAGAGAGAGAGAGCGGTCCATATAAGAGATAGTTTATGTCTCGAGAAAAATTTCAAAGGTTGGATTGGTGATGGGAAACGTATTGTAAATTTGGTGATACAAGGCTTTTCTCTTTTATAGGCAAATTCAAATAGATGCAAAACAAGATAAATAAGATTAAATTTTAAACTTGTATGCCAACAACAAATAAAATGCAACCAACCTGCTGATTCAAATCTCTGGCCTTGTCGGCATAGATGCGAGATTCTGATGTTAACCGACTTGACATTTCACTAACCTCTGCAATACCAAAAGAATATTAAAAAAAAAAAAAAATTCAGCAGAAATGGTGAAACAAGGAAAAAGAAAAAAAAAACAAAATGGTAATCCTTCCTTCAGCTTTGTGTGTGTGTGAATAAGGATGTGAGAGAGAGAACAACTGGAAAACTATCAAAGGGCAAGGCAGCAAAGCCCTACAATGTTTTCTCAGCCTAAAACTGACTGGCAAAGATATACATGTACAGCATCTGTCAAGAGGAATATGTTCATCAAATGATACTCAATTTAAGTAAATCCTATGAAGTGGCCCCATAGGGTAACTCCAACCACAAATCAAATCTAACAAAAGAATCCCTTTTAATGCCTTGAGCAAGACTAAGGTATATTCTCTTTTGCTAAAAAACAACAGAGTTGTTCAAATATCCAACATAGCACCGACCACTTAATTTGTAACAAATTGACCCATATTCACACTTCAAAACATATTATAGTAAGTAAATCAAACATATTTGGCACCCAAGTCATGCGACATTGTGAAGGACAATAATCAAGTATGTGAAATTGACAGTGGCATATATTCCTTTTCCAACTGGCTCAAACGAAAACAACAAAAATACATTAAAATGAAATACATGCATTTTGGGAATAAGGGAAAAAGTTCCCTTACGGTCAAGCTTTTCACCAACACCGAGCACTTCCTGCACATTGCGAGTCATTATTTGGTGTACTTCATATAGTTCATCGTTCAGCTTCGCAATGTTCCGCTGAGTACGGGTATCCTGGTACAGTTTCTTGGTTTTCTGTATGAAAGTATCTTGAAAACATGAACATAGAAAACAATATCAAGCCTAGCAGACACACTGGAAATAAAATCAACAGGACATGAAATCACTGGAAAACCAAAAACAAATGAGAAAAAAAGGATCTACCAAATTTAATGAAGGCATAAGGTCTAGCAGCAGTTTCAATTTGAGCTCCATTGACACGCTCAAATTCATTCTTGAGGTCCTCCAAGTATTGGAAAGCTAGTTTCTTTGGATATGAACGGTCACACATTGTAAGGTAACACACGTGTCCTTCAATGATATAACTGAGGCCTCATGTCAAGGGCATACTGAGAGCATTAAACATGTAGACAGAAAAATATGATAACAGCAACCAGGGAATGAATTTGATAAGATATAAAAGGAAGAAAAAAAAAAGACTTAAAACAATAAAAGCAGCTTTCAGCATGGAAGCAACCAAACATGCCCAGCAATATCAAGTGGCAAGTATCAATGTTACAGGAATGAGTTAATGACTTAATATCATCAGTTTTTCCAGAGCTGTAGTTCACTATTTTTTTCAGGTTGAGAAAATACATTATCACATTTGCAAATATATTTAACAACACTTAAAAGTCAGCAGCATATGCTTCCTTTAGTTCAACTTATCTCTCTGACCTGCATTAAGCAGTCTGTATCAGAAGGATTTATAACACAAAATGTGCACAAGCCAACAATAATGGGGACGGACAGAGCCAGGAGAGCAGTGAACATGTGCACTACGTGAAAAGCCAAAAACCTGATGGTAGTATGACACACATACAACCAAACATGACTAGGATACTGGAAGACATATGGGCCAGTTTCAATGGACATCCTTGAAGGCTCATTCTGGCGTGTTGCGAGGTTCTTAAACAGTGCCTTGACTTGCTGTTTGTACACTTCAGCATCCTTGACATCACGGCCATCATCCAGTCCCTCTGCCAACGGTAGCCCATCAGTAACACGAGCAATCATAGTCAGCTTCACCATCTTGACCTCTGCACTTCCTCAGATTTGCAGGATAACTGCATAGCATCCATCACAGACAATCAGAACCCCAAGCAAGAGACCAACCGACTACAGTTGGAAAATGCCGGTAGGGTTATCATCTCATTGAAAGCTCATAACAGAGTCCCGCCGACTAAAATCTATAAGATGAAACCAAAACCCCGGGTCTTAATTTTTCATAATTGGCTACTACGAGCTTACCGAACCTTTGTGTACTCGAAAGAGGTATAAAACCACCAGATGTGTAAGATTCAAACCTTTAGCATACCGTAAGTTTAATATTAATCCAGTCGAATACATTGTGGGTTTTAAATTTCGACTGTCATCAATATGATGCAAGAACACAAAACAAAAAAAAAAGAGAAAAAAAAAGGAAGGGGCAAAGCCAATATTGGATAAAGTCAAATCCTTTTAATCTATCTGAAAGAACCAAGACAAACCCATTTAAGCCTATGAAATCATTGAATGGAATGCTCACCGAAACACCCATTAAAGACGATGCACCAGCATGCGCGACATGATCCAATTACACAAACAACAAAAACATATAATTTGAGAGAAGTACCTGATTATAGCATCTGGGTCTTTTCCCTCTGGCTCTGTGCTTCGAGGATCCGAGGAAGAAAGACGGTGATGATGATGGCCAAATCTGCACGCGCGAGAGAGAGAGAGAGAGAGAGACACAAAGACACTTTGAGATGCCCCGGGGTGGGGGGCGTTTCTTGCTTTTTATTTATATTTCTTTTTCTGTTTTGTTTTTTGTTTTTGTTTTTTTTTTAAATTCCTGATAGATTTTCTTCTATATTTTATTTATTTATTTATTTATTCCAAAGAAAAAAAAAAAAGGTGTCCAGAAGAAGATGATCCTTTGTCGGTTTGGTCCATTCCAGTCAAGCCCATTACGACATATTGTTGGGTTTGGGGCCGTCGGTCAAAGGAACAATCACAAGAAAAATGACAAAAACGGTAACAGATTTTAACTTAGAGCTCGTTTAGTTGCCAATATAATTTTCATTGTTACTTTTTATTATTTAATGTTTTAATTTTATTATTTGTTATTTATTTTATAATATTTATTGCCTATAAAAATAATTTGGTCATCGACAATTCTTTTATTCTTAATAATTTTATTTCAAGAATTATTGTTGAGTATATAATTTATGGGATAATAAATAAATATTTGACGTTATATTTCATGGTTGAATAAAAAGCAAACGCAAATTTTGTTATGTTTGTAGCTCCAAAAGTATGATTTTCATCTGATCAACATATTTATTTGTCCTTTTTAAAAGAAAGTCACTCTTACTGATCAAAAAGAAAAGAATTAAAAAGAAAAGAAAAGAAAGTCCCTCTAAAATTTGGTAGAGGGGGTTGGTGAAGGAATTCTGACAAATTTAACTCCCATTTTGATGATTTTTAAATATTTAAAATCATCAGATACCCCATCCGTAGTAAAAATCAGTCCATTCCTAACAACGTAGCGGTGAAGGTGGCACGATGGGCTCTTCGGTTTTATCGATGCCATTTGGATCATTGATTGCACGACTTACAATATTGACTCTATCGTTCGTAAGCAGGTGTTCCTGTGAGGTACAGAAATGAGAGAACAAGAACTGTGAGAGTGATGGTGGAAAAAGTACATTAGAACCTACCGCAATCTATGGTCCTAGGGGGCCTAAAAAAAAAAAAACAGAGAGACATAACAGACGAGGAGGACGACCAAGGGTGGGGGGAGAGAGAGAGAGTGGAGAGCAAAACAAGTAACGAGGAAATTGATTTGAGAAAACTTAATTTTGTTGATTTCTTAAATCAATTTTATTGTGAAGAAATTGATTTTCATTTTGTAAAGAAGAAGAAGAAGAAAAAAAAAAAGCAGTTCAATCAAATAATTATTCTTTTTTTGTTTTTCTGCACAAAATAAATCAGAAATTGTAAACATTGAATTAATCCAAATTGAAACGGATCAACTGATCAATAGAGTTAAAAGAGAATAAAAATATTAAACCTTATTAGAGATTGAATAACTTTTCCTTTCTTTTTCTTTCTTTGTTTCTATCGAAGAACAGCAAGAACATTGATTCTTAAAGTTCAGTTGTAAAATGATTTTGTGTGAATGTAAAGTAGGCCAATTGCAAAGCAAACTCTGTGACGTTGAATTAATCATTCAAACACCAACTAAAACTGGGTTCTTTTGTGTGTGTGTGTGTGTGTGTGTGTGTGTGTGTGTGGGTGCGAACGCTTGTTTTCCCAAAACCATGTATCAAATATACCCAAAAAAAAAAAAAAAAAAAAAAAAAAAGTAACAAAGCAAAAAAACACCATATAAAAAATGACTTATAAGGATCTAACCCATAAAAAAAAAACAAAAAAAAAAAAAAGATCACTTAGAATTTTGAAGGCACATACATGTACAACACAAGCAACCAAGTCCTACTACAAGTTGGTATAAAACTGGATTAGAATCCGAAAGCTCAAAACCACCCCCACCCCGAAAAAAAACAGAAAGAAATGAAAAAGGATGCTGGACTTTGACCGACCTTCCCCCGCACCGTCCAATTCCAATTCCAATTTCCAAGGAGAAGGCCGCTCCAACTTCTGTTTTGCCATTAAAATCATCTCAACTCAGTTTGTTTCATTGTACTATTTATTCCTCATCTTCAAATTAATTAACCACCACCGTTTCATCATCCCCCTTGCTCTCTAGCGCTCCTCCTCAACAACACATAATGAAGAATAGTGGCCGTCGTCAAAGCAGAGGTGATGGAAGCTCTTCTCGGCGTCCCGGAGCCACCCTTCGTTCCTCCCCTCGTAACCGCCTTGTAATGTTATCGCTTCCTTTCTTTTGTCTCACCTTCTCTCTCTCTCTCTCTCTCTCTGTTTGTTCATGTCTTGTACTTCCGCAGGTACTTGTTCTTGAATTGTTGTTTGTGGACAAGTTTTCTTATGTGATTTAATCTGCCAATCCTGTAGATTCAATCTGTTAGTACCAAGGATTCCATTTCACACGAAAGATATGAACTTTCCCACCAGATGCGTTTTTCAGATAATAATGCAAGCGATTCCTCCAGGAAGAATGAGTGTCAGCAGATACCATTGCAATTTGGCTCCGTTTCTGGTGCCAACAAGCAGGCTTCCTTTCCAGAGAGCTACCAGAAAAAGGGTGACGATTCTTCAGAGAAGCAAGTGGCAAAGATTGAGCCTTTTGATATTTGTCCACAGCCATCCAAGACAGGAACTCCTGTCATGCTCAAACCTTCTTTGCTTGTAAAGAACAGAGAAAAGCGCAATGAAATCAGGCTGGCTACAGAAGGATCCAATGCATTTATTCTAAGACCTGGAATGGTTCTTCTCAAGGGCTACTTATCCCTTCTTGATCAGGTGCTTCTCTTTATTTTTTTCCCTAACAAAATTTGAAATTTTTAAGCTATTCTGTGCAAAATGAAATTTTCTGCCTCCAAATCCAAAGCTTCCATCTTGTGTTGTTGTTGTTGTTGGTTTCATTGCTTATTATTGTGTTCTGACTTGTGTTGCTAGATCAAAATAGTAAAGCTATGTCGAGACCTTGGTTTGCGCTCCGGAGGCTTCTACCAACCTGGCTACCGTGATGGTGCAAGGCTGCATTTGAAAATGATGTGCCTTGGCAGAAATTGGGACCCTGAAACTAGCCAGTATGGAGAATATCGATCAGTTGATGGTGCCATGCCGCCTAGTATTCCTAATGAATTCTGTTGTTTGGTTGAGAAAGCTATCAAAGATTCTCAAGCTCTTATAGAAAGAAATTTTAAAGTAAGCAATGTAGAAGACAATCTGCCATGGATGTCACCAAATCTATGCATTGTGAACTTTTACTCTGCAAGTGGGAGATTGGGTCTCCATCAGGTTTGTGGCTATAATTGTTGTATCTTCAATGTTTGGAGTTGCCACATAGGAAAATGTCTGACCTTTTTCATCAGCATTCAACACTCATTATGCTTTGATGAATGAATCAATTTCATTATTAAGACTTGTTATTACGTAGGATGGTCACTTCCTGCTACAGGCCAATTAACATTTTATTATTTTCTCAAATTCATTAACTAGCAATATTGATGATATATATAGGCTGTGAACCTTTACCCACTCTATAACACTTGGCCTATTTATATTCTTGTTTTGACATTATATTCTACTAGTTTAGGTATGCTGCTATGACTGGTTTTAGACACCCATTGTGCAACCAAGAGTTCCTCTCCCTCAATGTATAACATATGGTATCTGCAGTAGCCAAATGTTAAGATAGCAGAAGCAATAACACTGGAGGAGATTTCTGGGTTGGCTTAAATACTGACAGATTTATGACTTGTGGCACATGCAGGATAAAGATGAAAGTCAACAGAGTCTCCAGAAAGGATTACCTGTAGTTTCATTTTCCATTGGGGATTCTGGAGAATTCCTTTATGGTGATTGCAGGGACATTGAGAAGGCAAAGAAAATTGTATTAGATTCAGGAGATGTTCTAATATTTGGAGGAACATCTAGACTGATTTTTCATGGTGTAGCTTCTATCCTCCCAAATACTGCCCCCAAGGCCTTGCTTGATGAAACAAATCTCTGCTCTGGACGTTTAAATCTTACTTTTAGAGAGTATTGAGAGCCTTTGGGTTTGGATTGTTTCAGCGTTGTGTATAAATGATAGTTCTTAGTTTTCATGGTTTGATCTCCAGCTTTATAGTGAAGCAGCAAGGAAGCCCAAGGCACTGCCTTTTTTGGCATATCACACGCTTGTGAAGATATTAGGTGCATTAGGTTGTTAAATGTGGACTTCCATGTGATTACAATGAAGACTGATCTTTGTCTTATATTATTGTTGTTGTTGTCCAATTTCTGATTAAACAAAGATTTTGTCTCTTAAAACTTGTTGGTAATCAACTGTATACAGCGGATGGCAGGATAGTGCCTTCTAAGACATTTTTATGAGGGAATTGAATTTGAATTCAATAAGCACTAAAGTTTTTGCAACATGCAGCGAATAATGCTAGGCCTGGATTTCAAACCAGGCTGTAAACTTCTGTGAATCAGAATAGCCTTGGTCACAAAAGTCCATATAGGGAATGAGGCTATTCATTGAACCAAATTTTACGTTATAGTTGTGATGTATATTCATATTATGATGTCCAATCTGGAAGAGTGAATTTTATCTGCATTCGCTGACTAAAAATTAAATTTATCTGAAATTCATACCCCAATCTGAAGGCCTTCCTGACATGGGTTATACTATGATTCTTTAAGGTTTCCTATTTGGGCATGGTCGGAGGGCTGCCAAGGTTTTTGGGAACATTACTTCCATCGGCATCTGTTGCGCCTCATTTTTCCTTTGATATAACCAGTCCTTTTTGTCACTTTTTGCTCACAGCCTTTTTGGCAGCCAAACTTCCAACAGTCAAAACTTGTTTAGATATGCCTTTAAATTTGCATAAAGAACCAAAAGTCTAGGTGTTTATTCCATAGGGAAAAGTAAAACAACAAAATCAACCATTCTCCTGCCAGAAAAACAAAAAAGAAAAACTTCATAAACTCATTTTTCAGGAACAAAGTCACATATAATGGTTGCATATCTACTCAACAATGTTTTTGGTTTTGAAGTTCAGCTCACATGCTTCTTATGAATCTGAAGGAGTCTCGAGCTGATCAAAACATTAAGGAACTGGCACAGGAGATGGGGAGAGTGTGAGCCATGCTGGAGAAGCAGGGCACATGCTCAACTTATCAGTGTGAAAATCTGAGAGCTGTGCATGTGCCTTTCTTCCCCCATCTTGGACCCTCTTCCTCAGGAGCATAAGCACTACAACACTAGCTGCGTCAACTGTATTGAATGTAAGATTTCTACATTATTTTCTTCTAACTTCACTGCCAAAGAGTGCTTAGAGTGACTGTTTACAGTTCAAATAAATGCATGTCTTCTGCTATATCAGGATCACAGGCACCATGTGTTTCTTGACTGGCCTGCCTGCATCTGCCTTCATCTGTTTGAGCTTTGCACAATACGCATCAATCTGGGAATCTTCAGTAGATCTCTCTTTTATCATGAATTTCAACCTCCAATGGATTTATTATAAACATACAAAGAGAATGGAAGATATGCAATTTCAAATATATGCTTCAGAACTTCGCATAACATTGTGCGAAGTCAGATGATATGCACTTCAACCTTCTTGGGCGTTAGCACATAACTTATTGCGTTAAAATTGAAGGATACGTAAAATTCCACCTCCAATGCTTTTTTCTTTGTCATTTATGATCTGATCGGTTCTCTAAAGTTGATGCAGCTGAATCGACATAAGCAGGCAAAGGAGCAAGACCTTTTGTTTCAACAGATCAACAGTCTCAAACAATCTATTATTATTGTCCAATCCAGATTGCCCCTCAGTCTACAATACTGAGTCACTCAAGGCAGGCAAATGATGATAACTTGTAGCAGAACAGATTGATATTCTCTGCGACCCTTGACATTGGAGTTCACACTCTGAAGAAGCTTCAGTAGCACTCCTGCTGGGAAGTTTTTACTCACTAATATGTAGCACTCTCAAGTTTTGACTCGCTATCTCATTAAGATAACCAAATTCCCCCACTTCATCCAAAGCTTTGTAAAGCAGATGACCGATGCACTGGATTCAACTGCTAGACCAAAATATCAAGTGCGTCGTGGTGAGTAAGCTATTCCATTAAAAATTTACAAACATTGATATCAGAAAGTCTGAAACCAGGCTAGTCATATTAATTTCAGAATGCTGGCTATAAGATGATGATTACTGCATTGGATGTTTAGCCAATTACATCTCAAGAAGATCCATGGAAATCAAGTCATCCAACCCATTTTTGCCAGCCGTTCTCATGGTGGAAAAATACACTGGTGGCTAATCAGTAGACGTAGACATGCTGCCAACCATGTAAATTTGGCATCCTTGGTTTTTATTTCTTCTCTGATTAATTTATACCATAATATGCAATTCACAGTACCAGAAAAAGAACAGAAACAGCTGATGTGCATAGGATCTTAGTTTTACATTTCTGGGTTTGAACCTGCTTCCCTCCTGTTGTGTTGGACAATGATGCAAATTGGACTAATTCCATATATTCCTTTGCCAATAGGACTTATATTCTTGGGCCTGGCATGTAAATTGGATCAGAAATGATCTAATTTGATCCATTTAGACGTGTCAGAAATCAATATTATAATTGTCATCATTTAATCCCTGTAGAACAGATCTAGGTAGACTTTTTCCTGCAAAGAGGGCATCAAATTAACTGTTACAACGATTGAACGGTAAGTCTGTAAGTGTGAGAGGACAAACAAGGGAAGGCAAAATCAACTGAAAGTTGGGCTGTATTCCTGTATGCAATACAATTTTTCTGCATCAATGTGCCTCAAGCAAATGCAGTGGCTTCAGCTTCACCGCGTACCAAGCTAGCATACACACCATTAGGTTGGGAATTTAGGAGTGAGTCATGACTACCATACTCCACAACTGCACCACTTTTCACTACTGCAATCCTATCAGCTTCTCTGATCGTTGATAGCCGGTGAGCCACCACAACAGTTGTGGTCTGCTTGGACACCTTCCTTAGTGCCTCCTTCACATGTTTTTCTGATTCCAAGTCCAATGCACTGCTTGCTTCATCTAGTAGTAGCACCCTCGATTTCTTTAATATTGCTCTCGCTATTGCAATCCTTTGTTTCTGGCCGCCTGATAGTTGGACACTGCTTTGACCAACCTAATTAAGTAGCGAGACAAACAAATCATCAGTGATCAAAAACTGAAGTGTTGAGCTACTCTGAACCATCTATGTTAGTTGTTGAAAGTTTTATGGCATACCTTTGTTTCATAACCTTGAGGGAGACTGCTGATAAACTTGTGAATATAAGCTTCCTTTGCTGCCTCTTCAATCTCAGACCACGTAGCCTTAGGATTTCCGAAAGCAATATTTTCCTTTATACTGCCAGCAAAAAGGGCAGGCTCTTGACCCACCAGAGCTGTTTGCTTCCTTAACCACTTGACTTTAAATTCCTTCAAATCCACCCCTCCCATCTTCACCTTCCCCTTGTTAGGATCATAAAACCTTTGTAGCAACCATACAACCGTTGATTTCCCTGACCCACTGCCCCCAACCAATGCCACCATGCTACCACTTTGGACCTTCAAACAGAAATCCTTTAACACAACAACCTGAGGCCTAGATGGGTATGCAAATGTGACCATCTTGAGCTCAATATCAGGCGGTGTTGATCTGTCCAACCTTTTACCTGTTTCCCTATCATTCCCTATTAATGGCCTACGGTAAATAATATCTAAAACAGCAGGAATTGCCATTGCAGCCATGGAAGTATCTGGCGCTAACCCTGCTAGTTGACCAACAGAAAATGAACTTAGGACAAGAATGAGAAAAATCTTGTATACATTACCGAAATCTGATCCTCCATGTTTCACAAGATAGGCACCAAACCAAAGGACTGTGGTATATGAACAATACATTGCACCCTGAGACAGGCCTAGCGTTAAGCCTAGGATTTGTGATCTTTTAACTGACTTTTTCCTCGGCTCATCCAAGGCTTTATCGAACGACCTAACTATCTGTTCCTGAGCAGAAAATGTTGTTACTGTTCTAATGTTTGATACTGCACCAGCAGCAATGTTGCTAGCTTTGGCATAGGAGCTATTATCTACTTTTGGTCCAACATTTATGATCAAACTCAAGTAGTTTGCACCGAGAGAGAAAGGAGTAAGAGCAGCTGCCAAAAGTGTTAGTCTCCATTCAAGATAGAAAGACAAGCCGAACCCTACAACGGCAGAACTCAAACCCATTAACAGGACCGATATTCTATCAACGAGAACAGATCGGAAACTGACACAATCAACTGAAAGCCTCGAAACAAGTACCCCTGTGGAATTTTCTTCAAGATCAAACCAACTGGGCTCTTGTTTTAGTATAGACCGAAATAAAAGGTCTCTTAGTCTCATTGTCAGCCTAGTTCCTGCCCATCCACATAAACCTTGCTGCCCTGTCATGGTAAGAATGCATCCAACACCGAGGCCTACAATTGCTAAACAGAGATGCCCAACATTTCTCTTCAGTGTTGTTGGGTCATTTTCGAAATAGATCTTAAGGGCTTGGCCAAGAAGGAAAGGAAATACTGTGAGAATTGCACCGGCATGCATACCCGAAATGAAGCCAAATAGAAGCATGATAAATTCTGGCCTTTGGAAATGCCATATCTCTGAGAGCTGAAAACCCCGTGGCTTTGGTTTTTTTGGCAATTCCTCCACCTCTTGGTCCTCAAATTGAGCTGGCTTGAAGATCCTTGATCTTGACGCTACCTCCACCTTCTTTGATCCAAAATCATCAACAGATTTCTCATACCCGGACACTCTAGCATCTTTGTGTGTATGCATCTGTTTCTGTGGAGGATTGGAGATTGCTTCCGAGGCAAGCATAACAAGACCATAGTAAACACCACGCTTTTCCATTAGCTGACCATGATCACCAGTTTCAATAACGGAGCCTTGATCAAGAACAACAATGGTGTTGGCATTTTTTACTGTAGCTAGCCTATGAGCTATGACAATGGTTGTTCTGGTGGCAGATATCTTGTCAATGGCTGCCTGGACTACAGACTCGGACTCTGGGTCCAAGGCACTGGTGGGCTCATCCAAAAGAAGGATCCTGGGATCCTTAATCATGGCTCGGGCTAATGCAATTCTCTGCTTCTGTCCACCAGAGAGTAAGGTCCCCTTATCTCCAACCTGCATATAAGCGGCAATTCTCTCAGGAATTGAAGCAGATATGTTCGAACTTCAAGCAATATGCATGCCATTTATAGGAGTGTAAATGGTAGTGCACCTGTGTATCATAGCCTAATGGGAGGCCTGATATAAAGCTGTGGGCATTGGCAGCGATGCAAGCATTAACTGCTTCTTTCTTGGTTGCATTCTCCTTCCCCATCATCACATTTTCTAGTATGCTGGTGGCAAAGAGAATTGGCTCTTGTCCCACCATGCCTATTTGATCTCTTAGCCACTTGACTTGTAATTCCCTCAAGTCATGACCATCCAAAGTAATCGATCCTGTGCAATAGAGTAGAAAAATCAATCTTAGTAATAATGAATGACTAGGTTAAGGCAAGCTATATGGATTGTGAAGATGAGAGCTCACCATTGATGGGGTCATAGAACCTCTCTACGAGTGCAAAAATGGTGGACTTGCCTCCTCCACTAGCACCGACCAATGCAAGAGTCTTCAAAGATCGAACAACAAGACTGAGAGAGCGAAGAATGAGGATATCAGGACGAGATGGGTAAGCAAAAGTAACTCCTTTGAATTCAATTCTTCCGCGAACACTGGACAGTTTCCCACCCTGAAGACTGTAAGGATCTATTACTGGAACTCTGTCTATAATCTCATACACCCGGCTTGCTGCTACAGTGCCTTGAGCGAATTGTGCAAAATATGACAGTGACAATGCCAACCCCCTACAAGCAAACAATGCAGATGATTAATGCAATTCATCCCATCAAAATTTGGGAGAGCACACTCCATTCATAGAATGAGGCCCATACTTGAGCTAAGTGCCCATTACCTTCCCCCAACATTGACACCGAAGAAACAAGCAATGGCTTCACCTCCTTTGATCTCTTTCCTCGCAACCAAGATAGCTCCATACCAAAATGCCAGTGCCCATGTTGCATAAGTGACCAGGTAGATAACTCCCATACCTGCACCTTTTGCAAACCCAATCTTAGCCCCAATAGGAACTAAGTTCACTAGCAGGTTATAGTATTTTTGTGCAAAGTTGTCCTCGGCAACAAAAGACAGTACAGTTCTGATCGATCCGATTGCTTGTTCTGCAACACTACCAACTTCCCGATATGAAACCTGCAATTATTTAGAGCAGTAAAGGAAATGCTAAACCATTAATCGTTGGAGCGATATGTACACAACACACTGAAATATTGTTAGTCGGTGTACTACCTCCTCCTTCGCAGCTAGACCAACATAAATGGCCTTGTAAGCAATGCCACAGAACATCATCAGTGGAGTGACTGAGAAAACCACCAGAGATACCTTCCACGACCCTAGGAACCCAACCGTGTAACCGCAGATGAAGGTAAATATATGATGAACAAAATGTGCCATCTGCAGTTGGGCAGCAAAAGTTCATTATAGATTAGTGCTAATAGTACAGCACAATCTTATTCACAAACTTGCCGACCTACTAACTTACAGAAAATTAAAAGTGCGGGCTTGAACTATGGAAAGAGAGTGAAATAGTCACGTGTACTGGTTTTTCAAGAATGCCCCTACACTTCTTTAAGTGTCAAATTAACTTTATGCCACGAACTCTGCATCTAGATTCTAGGTTCCACATCAAGAAGAGAAAGAAAGCTAAAACAGTGAGGACTAACCTTCTCTCCCATCACTTCTTGAATTTGTGCGACATCACTTGAAATTCCATGCATGATATCGCTTGTGCTAACATCAGTATCAAAGAAACTTATGTCCTGCTGCAGAACTGCTCTTAAGTACTTGGTTCTTATTCGATGAGCAGACCGGTCCCCCACCAATCTCCAGCATGTGATTTCTGTTACATTCAGTTAAATCCTTTTAAAATATGACAATTTATAGGCTGGTATTGATGATCATCATCAAATTTGGCATCTTTAAGATTAAGAAAGAATTATAAAATGTGATGATATCGAGGAAATACAATCATCGTAGGATCTAGACATCACCTAAGTATGCTCCAATGGCCACTACTGCGGCTAGTCCAACCATCATTAGACATATCTGAAATTGCAAGAAGTTACAAATAGAAACATTAACAAAAACAGAAATCTACATTGTCGCATACTTGAGAAATCTCGAGAATCAAGGCTTTTAAATTTTGGAGTCAATTATGTACGTGACAAAAAGTTGCCCTTTTCATGGGAGGCTTATCTTTCTCCATATGGAAGTGCTGCGGACACATAGATGAAATGACAGAATCCATAAAAATTATTCAACACGCTCCGGAAAGTATTGCAAACACAAAATGAGAATTTTGTACCTTCTGTACTTCCTTCAACATCTGATCCTTGTTGGATTCACTGGCAAGCTTGTTGACAAAATTCCCAAAAAGATAGGAATACCATGGAAGAGATCCTCCATTTATAAGAGCTCCGAAGCAGCCCAAGATCACAAGAACCATATCCCAGTTTGTTGAATACTTGAACAGACCTAATAGACCAACCCGCTTTGGGGGTTCTTCCTCATCTTCCTCTTCATCATAATCCACGTCCTCATATTCTGAATCATCCTGATGCCTGCTCATTCCATGTGACATCCCACTTTGATGAAGTCCATGACTTACTTGGCTTACGCCATCATTCTCAACATCAGTGTAAGCAAGAGAGACCAAGTGCTGACGAGATTCATTGTGTCCATGGTGGTAAGGGTCAGTCTTTACTAACCCAAACTGTTTCTTAACATCCTCAGGCGTACTGTCAATGTCAATTTGACTGAGCTCATCTTGATCATTACTCCTCAAAGGATTTCCATTTCTAGTAGACCCTTCCTTGATAATTGCCAAGCTTGAACTCCTGCGATGGGATTTACCGTAGCCACCTGCAGAGCGATAATCCTTAACATGGACAACTGGAACATCATCATCTCTAGCAGCATAGCTTCTTAGTTCAATCCTGCCAGCAGTTGGTACTGCACTTGAGCTAGAATAGTCATGACTATATAAATTTGTTAAGCTTCCAAACCCACCATGAGTATGTGAAATGTAGTAGTCATTAGCTGTTCTTCTGAAAAATCGATTAGTCGACGGTGATGTGATCCATGGACTGAGAGCTGCACTCAAGTTCCGGCTGTCCTGCCAACCTGGGGTCGAGGCTGAGGGCTGAAACTGCCACGAAACTTCGCTTTGCCATGACGTATCATCGTCCATGCCAAACGGCGTGGACGGATAAGTCCTCCGAGGCCTGCGTGGAAGGAAATTCTGGGACACGTGGGAAGAGTTCAAGTCTGCCGTAAAAGAACGTGAATCATATGCAGAGTTAGCAGACATTGCCGAAGTGCGTCTTTGATGCCTGCGGCGAGCGTAGCCCTGTGATTGGTCATTGAAGGAGTAACTAGCATCAATGGAGCGATCAGCCATGACTGATGCAATACAAGGGGCCTTGAGAATATGAGAAAATCTGGAGAATGACGGAGAAAGAAGATTTAAAAGATGTAGAAGAGAGGTGAGCAAGCCATGATCAAGAAACAGAGAGGTTCAACTTTGTGAGCAATATGACTTTAGTTATAAAAATCAACGACACTTTAATTATGCCGCCTGACTCAGTGAACGGCCTTTTTGGTTTCGTAGGATCCAAAGTTGTTACATTTGGAGCAAAAATCATCAACAATAGCCAAGGATCTTCATCAGTGTTACAGTTAATATATCATTCATTTCTTAAGCCTAGCTCATCACCTTAAACCTTTTGAGCCAAAATTTTTAGTATGGTACTACGACCTTGCATTCATTCTACTAGTTAATCGCGGATTTGAGTACAAAGTCATGCTTTGTCCACGTTTCCAGCCTAATTGGCGTCGGAGATTGCCATATAATCAATTAACGAAACTTATTAATAATTAATTTAAACTTTTTGGTTCAATATTTTCTTTATCGAATCTCAAGAAATCACGCATTATTAATTATAAAATATTTTTCGGTAAAAATTTTAATCTCTTACATTATTCATCCTAAAATTCAGGAGGCAATAGCTCTCACTCTTGTACATTGTCCTTTTCGTCTTCCCCTCGTGTTATGTGACAAAAAAAAAAAAAAAAAAAAAAAACTAGATGTAAGCCAATAAGACCTTGTACACATTTACTTAGTCATCAAGAATTACGAGGAGGTGAGATTTGAAGGTTTACGCACATCAAATATAATCCACATTGGAAAAGTGGCTAGTCTCCATCAACAAAGAAAGAAAGAAAGAAAGAAAAAAGGGTGTGGCCGGTGCCCTAATTGAATGTCTCGGTCTTTGCCATTTGAGCGGGATGGCAGTTGGACAGCCGGCAGGGCCGGCCCCAGTTGTATATTGCAGCCCGTGGCACCTACAATGTATTTGCCAGCCATTTGACCGGATGGTTAATAATATTCCATCTGATGATGAGCCACCACTTTCCGTAGTCAACTTCTAGTTTGGATGTTTGTCTTTGTTAAGGCAATGCTACTTCTGCAACCCTGATAAATTGTTCTCTTGATCCAAGGACAAAAATATTTGATTTAAACTAAGAAGTGGGAAAGAGGCAGATGGAAATTTTTGTCCTTACTCGTCACAGCCATTAACAATTAAACAGTTGCTAAGTTTGCTCCATTTGTCATCAATCATAGAGGCTAACGAACCACAACACCAACCCAAAAAAGGCTGGCTTAATTGATTAATCCAACATGATATCACCATTTTGGTAGTGTTTGTAACCTCTGGAGTAACGCTACGTTCACAGTTACTTTAAAAAAGTTTCTTTCACATCATCCAGTTAGCCGTGGAATGGAATTGTTCCGACTTAGAGAGGCCCGTTATTTTTGTAGGACCCCAAAACACAAAAGAAACCAATCGACGTCAGAAACCAAGCCTGAATACCGAGAAAATAATATAGAGCCAGATGAGCACCGAGGATTATTGTAAAGGCGTCCAAGATGGGTCGTCGAATCCAACCCCGATCAAGGTAATTCTGGTTAACATCGATCCTCTAACTCTCTTTTTCTCTCTGCCTTTCAAAATATGGCAGGGCCCTCTACTTCCGGAAGAATCCATATTCTTTTTCGGTCGAATAGTGGGAAAACATTCAAACTTTGTATTAGCACTATATGGCCAAAAAGGAATGTATAATTATTAAACCATGAACAGGTTCATGCAACCTGTGCACAGCAGGCACGCTTAAGCTCTTGGTTCCAGCGAAATCATCCGAATGAATAACTGGTGAGGGCCGAGGGCACCTCACGAAAGAAATAAAACAATATGATAAAAAGTAGTAAATTCAATGGTATAGATGGTTTTGGGAAGTAGATAAAATAAAGTAGTCGGTCATTTGATTACAAACTATTACTCCGCATAATCACGTCACTCTTCTTAGACTGACAGCAGCTCTAGCTAGTTTCTACTAGGAGATGGATCCCATTTACATCACACAAGAGCTAGAACAAGCGACAGAAGTGAAAAAATAAAAATAAAAAAAGTGCTTCCTAGACTACCAAAACCACAACAACACCAATGGGTGGTATTTTTTTTGGACAGAATATACAAGAAATTTCTGCACAGGCTTCATTTGTTCTGTATGAATTCCTTTGCACCCTATCACTTGAGATGATTCTGAGCAGTGGCTCCAAACTTCTATCACAAGCAGTCATCTGAGCTTCGAGTCACTTCCCTTGCTTCGGAATGACGAGAGTGAGAAGAACGACCTCGGCGCTGTAAAATGAACACTTAAAACCATGAGCTTACCATATCGATCTGGAAGGCCCCAAAAAGCGGGTAAAATTATAGAGGTTGGTTGGCCCACAGTGTAACAGGGTTTAATACGTTAAACCATGATTTTCCCGAGCGTATTTCTGATGAAGGACTTCCAACAGGCTAACCTCTATAGTATTACAAACCCCGTTACCCCCATATGGGCCACCCTCCACAGTTTTCACTCCCCGTTCCGCAAGTTTTGTAGCGCTAAACAATCAAATCCATATCTAATAGAAATAAAAGCTTTCCACCCTCGCCTCATTCACTCCTGACATCCAAAATGATATAACCCCTTGTAAGCTTGTAATAAGAAGGGTGTGCAGAATCATTTTTATGTGCAAGACCCATTTTCCTTTGTCCCCACATCAATGAAGAACATATAATGATGTTCCTTTGTCCCCTCTCAAAAAGACCTATATCTTCAATCCAATTGATGGAAATTTTTAATTGCCGCATGGCTCCAACATGGTTTAGTGTGCTGAGTTCAAGTTGGGCCTGGTATATCAAATATAGCAACCAAAGCCATAAGGTGTGGTTCTCAGTTTTCCCTTTTTGCTCAAGCCAAGGCTTTCAATTTGAACCACCGAGGTAATTGGTTTGTTGCAGCAGGCAGCAGACAGGTGATTGACATTAACAAAATAAAGCTTATAGTTTCCTTTCATATCCTTAAATTCCCAGTCTTCTAAGCTACTTGCGAGAAGGATTATTTTCAGGCAAAATGTAACAGGTAAACTACAGCATACAATCTGCAAGACCAAGCAGTCTGGAACACATCAGAACAGTCAGAAAGTCGACAATATTATTGGAGAATTTCTGCAGCCTAATATGTCAGTAATTTATTTCCAAGAGAAATAAGGCAAATGGACAAAGGTTATATTGGCACAATACAGAGAAAGAAATTTACCTTTAATAGAGCTTCCTGACAAATGATCATCCCTTAGTCTGAAGTTTGCTGGAGGCGCTGGTATGGAGCTATGCAAGGCTTGAACTGCAATGAAAGCACGGTCAAAATTCAAAAATATCAGGGAATTCCAACAAACCAAAAAAATAGGCCAAAAAAACCCCCCAAACAGGCCCTCCTTCAGCAACCCAAGAACCAAACAAAAATATAGGGATAAGAACTAGTGAAAATGGAATATGTATTATCTATGAAGATTATTTGCAGATGATTGCCACATGTTTAGTGTTAAACCCTGTTGAACAATATGGCAAGTTGTGCCACTTAATAAGTTCTTACATGCTGATGTCTGCAAATCAGGTGGACCAAATAGAAAAATCTATTTGCTAATAGGCTTGACAATAACCAAGCCTATAACATAGTCACTGAGATGCATAGATGTTAGGACAACTAAATATTTGACACCAAATTCATGTACAGGCACCCAGAACAATCAACAAATCTATATTTAAAAAAAAAAAAAAAAGTATATAGGTTACCATGTTCATTGAACAATTCACTTTCATTGAAGCTATCGTCTGAAGGATGACCCTGTGAGAATCCCATTCGTGATTTCCTCAAGTCTTCCAATGACCGATTGGCAGGATCTCGCCCATCCTCTGTGTCATCATCTCCTTCAGAGGTTGTGGCAGAAATCCAATCAACCAGATTATCTGTTCCTCGGATCTTCCTTCCAAATTTTAACAGCCGTTTGAACCCTTTTGTCACATCCTTGCGAGGCTGATTATGAGATGAATTGGCAACAAGAATAGGCTTCTGAGCACTTCCCCACTTCTTCCGCATCCGAGCTGCATTGGCTTCAGCTAGGGATAGTGAGTGGGAGTTACATGATGCAGGGCTCCCTATTGGAGAGTCCAAGGAAGCATCTATATCTGAAGTCTCGGGTTGGTAGGAAAATGGATGGCGCGTTTGTGAGTTCCATGACACAGGGCTTTCTCCTGGTGACTCGTGCAAAGACCTTACCGCATGGTATGTAGAAGGCACGGAAGAAGGCAATTCAGCAACCAAAGAAGGATCAATGTGAGAGAGAGATCTCAGAGAATCACCATTCTCAGATCCAGACAAACCGATCTTGTCAAAATCCTGGCTTAATCTCCCTTTGCCATTATTCACATTAGCAGAATCTTCAACCTGTGTTGTTTCGAGTTCTTCCTCTTCCCTTGTTGCCACATCCATTGAATCATCCACCTCAATGGGTGATTCAAATTCTTCTCCATTCGTCATAGTCTCAGATACCACAGAGGCATTTTGTTTGGCAACAGCGGTATCACCCCTCCCAAGCAAAGGCTTTGATTCCACATTTTTTGATGATTTCTCATAAAAGCCTTGATCAATTTGCTCTTCATCAAACTTCAATGGTGCCAAAATAACGCTATCAGGGTTCAGAAGGGAAACATCCTTTAACTCACCGGGATTAGCAGTGCTCTTCCTCAAAGACTGGGAACGTCTGTGCTTTTCTTCCTTGGCAGGAGACATATCCTCATTGGTACTCTTGCTGCGGGAATAGGTTCTCGTCTGCGAGCGATTTGCCATTTTGCTGACAGCAGAAGATGGTTTTGTATTCTCTTTCCTCAAATCAGAGAAGTTAGGAACCGACTGTGCAAGAGGATTTTCTGATTGCCCTCTCCGCCTCCCAGAATTGGAGTATGAGACTTTGGCTGATGATCGTGGAAGTGGTACTGCTGTGGAGCGAGGGGTAGATGAAGATGAATTTCTGTTTGGCAAAGGCTTCTTGTTTTGGGAGCTTTTAGAAGAACCATCCGCAAAAGATACCTCACTGAATGACCTATCTTGTCCATAACATTTCCCTTCTGACAATTCAGAAAATTCTTCATCCTCTTCGCTTTGAGTGGAATCCACTGGCTGCTGTTGGAAGAAAAACTTTATGAAATGGGGAAGCTTTTGAGATTTTAATAATCAAATATGAAAACGAAGATCCATGTCCAGAACAATACTTCTTTCTTACAGACACCAAGTTAACAATGGAATACCTGCTCTTTCTTCATGATTGAACGGATATTGGACTTTCTGAGATTATCTAAACGTCTACGAGTACTAGTTAATGACTCTTTTTTATCTGCAGAAGCAGAAAATCTGGCCTTCAACTCAGCTCTACTCCATTCGAGGCTATCTTGCATGGCCTTCAATTTGGCTTCCTTCTCCGCTCTTTTCGTACCCCACTCTTCCCTCAGTTTGGCATCTCTTTTCTGCACGTACCTCTCATAGAATTTTCCTCTAGAATCATCTGAAAAACTGAGTTCAGAAATATTCTTCTTGAGAGAATTTCCAAATTCCTGATGGTTTACTTTCTTCTTTTGTGGAGTATTAAACTCTGAGATATCATAAGCACTCCCAATAGGTTCAATTACTGTCTTTTTGTCCTGGATAGGTGCTGGAGATATCTCCACTATTGCTGATTTCTTGTACTGTGAACTTGTTGCCTGTTTTTGTGTAGAACTGGGTTGATCCCCAGGAACCCGAAGCTTGTGTTCTGCAAAAAGCTTCTCAAGCTCATTTGCCTTCATTTTCAGCTCATCATTGAGCTCTTGATTGCCCTTAGATAGCCTCACCCTTTGTGTTTGCTCCATCAATGGTGCTTGTGGAGTACCAAAGCTCTCTTGGCTTTCAGAAGCCTTTTTGCCAGGGAAAGCAGCCTTGTTGGTGCCCAAAACAGAACCAATCTCTTCCCTCCTTCCCCGCATCTTCCTTCTCTGTTCTGGACCAGTGGAAAGGGAATTCTGGATCTTCATTCTTGGAACTTGGAGATCATCCACTTTTATAGCCTCTGTTCCAGAAAATACAAAATTCTTCTTTTCATCATGTTCAACTTCTCCAGTAGACAATCTCGACTCCAGGGGAGAAGCTAACTGATCACCCAGGATCTCTTTTGGTGACACTTCTTTGACTTTCATTCCAAAACCACCTTCAAGCTTTTCTGAAAGGGATCTAGTATGAGACCGAGAACCCCTAAACTTTATCTTATTCAGCAACTGATCCCTTACTTCAACATCCTCCACCCTCTGTCCTAATTGAATTTCTCCGACCCTGCCCACAGGGCTTCCAAGCTGGCTCTGCAAACTAGGCCAGTTCTTCCATGCCAGGCTATCCATCGTATCATGAAGATCCCTTGACTTCTCCTCAGAAATCCCTAGATCCCTTGCTTCCATAGTCCTTTCTTCCACACCCATACCCTTAAACTTCTCTGCAGCAGACTGATCAGCCAGCCCAACTGGCTCCCCTTTACCAGTAAAGGACTTCAATTGGCCCTGATGCTCAACTTTCCAATTGCTTTTTCCTTTCACCTCCACCTCTGCATCCTCCACCCCAAAATCATTAGTATATGCCTGCAATTTGTCCTGACCTTTTACTCCAAAAACATTATTGCCCTCAATCTCAGCTGAACTGACAGTATCTCTCAACCCCTTTTGATCATTATTATCATCCAATGAGCCAGCAAACGCATTACTTCTGCTTTGGGATAAAGAAGATGAAGAGGCTGTGCACAAAGGGCTATCTATACTGTTGGTATCCTTCCTTTCATTGCCCAATTCAATGCTCATATCACTGGTGCCACTCCATCTCCTCAGCACAGATTTTTCAGGTGCAGATGACACATCTGAGGATAGTCTCCTCAGCTCAGCAGATCTACCTATAACCACAGGCTTGCCACCAGAATTCTCCTTCTGCTTATTCTCAAAGAGGTTGATACGGTCCTGAACACTAAGCCTCCTAGCAGGTTGACCAGGCTGATTGGTCAACGACTCAATGGAACCCTCTTCCTTTTTCTCTGCTTCCTTGTTCTCATTTTGGTTGCTATGCTGGTGCCAAAAGAGAGATGAACTGGACTGTTCAGAAGTGGACAGTTTGTGTTGGCTGGAAAAGTCTTGGTTTTGTGCTGAACTTTGTTGCTGTTGTTCTTGGCTGGCATGTGGGTATTGGGACCCACTGGGTTCTTCAACAGGATCTTCAATTGACATGTCAGATCCCCATGAGGACCGGACCACTTGGTCTTCAACACCTGGCTTCCATGGACTGATTAGGCCTGGTCTTCTCTGACACAGTGATATAAACCTTGTGCAAGCCTCACTGCAATTAATGCTCTGTAATTAATATAGGGAGCAAAGAGAGACTAAATGGGGTTTGTGGGTAGGAAAAAAGGTACGCAACATCTGTTAAAGAAAGATGCGTGAGAAGTACAAGGAATTTGAGACCTTGAGAAGCATAAAGCAACCCTGTAACTACTGAACCTTTCATATAGTGACAGGTGAAGTTGTGAGGAAAAAGTTCAGGCCTTCTAAATTATGAGAACTCAGTATGAAAGTTTAGCATATTTATACCAATACAGGATCACAAACATGAACTTTAGACAGTTTCCTTTGCAACTGTTTCCAGAATGATACCTATGTCCCTTAACAATTAATAAACTTGGGCTCAATTTTCAATGCACCCACAAAAAGGAGGGGGGAAGGGGAGAGGCAGCATGAAATGTGTGAAAGCAACATTTTAAAGAATGCAGTCAAGGGACATTTTATAGTTAGTAATAACTGACTCCATGGTTCATCAAGGACAGAACTCACACAATCTTGAAATTTCTTGAGGTATTCGACTGCCCTGGATATCACAAACTATAAGTAACTGTGACCCATATGGCAGAATCCAAGTACTCAAGCACAAAAGTATCAGATCAACCAAAGGAAAAATGAGAACCTAGTAATAGGGAGTCCTAATCCAGAGTGTGGTAGATACACATGAAATATTAATTTGAGTTTACTGGACAATAATACTTCCAACTTAGCGTAAGAGAGAACTAAACATGCAATGGTTAAGTTACATCTTCTCATTCCAAAACCAGATGTCATTTGTGGCCAACATTAGCAGGGCTTGACTCAATGATGAACCTCCTTCAGCATTTAAAATGCTGACCATGGCTCCTTTTCACCTGCTCAACTGAGCGTCTGGTGTACAATAATTCACCCTCACTCAAAGGAAACTGAATGAGTAATTAATATCTGTGGAACATGAAGCTGCATGATGCTGGGCTATGTTCTCACTTATGAAGCAGTAATTGCTCACAGATGTCCCCTCTTACAAATCATAATCATTCGTGATGGTTCAGTGCATCTATCACAATCCGTTAGGTCTAAAATCTATTAAAGGTTACAAGTTACTATTTAAGTTGGAGATATTTCGTTTTATGACTAGCTAAACGGTCAGAATGTGCAATATGGTGATATTTTGGGCATGCTGACTGTGGCTGCTAATGCATTAAGAAAAATCAAGAAAAGCAATTAAAAACCATCAATACAATTACACACACTTCAGAACATAAAGACACCTATTTTGGTTAAGGAAGAAGGAACCACAACTCGGTTCTTGGATCCACCCCCTCTCCCTCCTCATTTCTCAAAAACCATGCAACCACGCAAAAAATGTGACCAAACTTCACATCTTCAGATTGGTGAAATGCATAACAATCAGTGGGTTGTTGCAGAAAATTTGAAATCCTAGTTAGCTTGAATTCTTGTGTGAGACTATAAAGCAGTGCATTGGAGTATTTAGTAGTTGAAGAAGTATCTGAAATCAATCAAGTACTATAGATCTAGACTTGGCACTTTGACTATAGATCCAAGAATTTAGCTCAAGGAGAAGGAAGCTTAAAACAACAATTGCTTCTACTTTATCTAGTTCCATCACCAATTTCCAGATTATAGAGAGAGAGAGAGAGAGAGAGAGCTCTTGGAGGCAATTGAATGAAATCACCCCTATGATACTTACTTCAAGCGGTTGGCACCAAAGCAACCTGAAAAGAACTGGAGTTCTGACACACTGTCAGGGGTGAAGCCAGCAGCTGAGGCACGAGTACAGGCACCAATTAGATCCTGCTTGACGGTGGCAAGCCGTACATCCATTGCCCTTAGAAGCTCCTTCCTGCATGGTTAAAAATACCACAATAAGAAAGTAACTTCGTAAGAAGGAAATTATGCACAGAATCATTGGCTTAAGCACAATAGATGGAAGTATCTAGCAGCGATATTATTGCCATTTCCATTACTACCGAGAATAGAATACCATATATCACCATCCCTATCATAAATGTTTACCATAACCATTGTGAAAATTGCACTGCATCTACTTAATAGAACAGATGAATATGCTAGCATATCTCCATCACTATACTCAACCTTCAGGGACTGAATCTCACAGATCCATTATAAACTTAGAAACTGAAGCTGACAATTCCCACATGGTCAAAATATCTAAGATCAATCACCAACCAAAAATAGCTTTGCATTTCCATTCCTTTTAGACGTGTGATTGGCAATTATTGATGCCCACTCATATCATTTTACTTATACCGCAGAGAATTCAAAGCATGAAAGCACAAAAGTTTGAGGTCTTGAATGGCAGGAAAGAACTTTACTTTGTTGCATCAGCTCCTGTCACAGTGCCATCCCCGCCTGAAGCACATTATTCAGAAATAATTAGCAGACTAGCATTGCATACTTTTTTCAAATTTTAGAAGTGGATTCCACTCAAATATTTGATGCAAATTTAAAAGTCTAGAACCAAAGGAGTAAAGCTCACTTATTTTCTGACTAGCAGGATAACAAGGCCTTGAATTCTCCTTCACTATTTAGTCAAAGCAATGCCGTGGAGTTATATGAGCAGTAATATAAAAGGCAATGCTAGTGCAATTATTAAACAGCTGATCTTGGAAAAATCACTACTATTTCTTTGGCTTGTTTTACATTTGTTTTCCTGTTTGTGCTTTCATTATCAACAAGTTGAAAAAGATGGGTGGCTAAAG
This sequence comes from Bruguiera parviflora, assembly GCA_019804595.1. NCBI lineage: Eukaryota > Viridiplantae > Streptophyta > Magnoliopsida > Malpighiales > Rhizophoraceae > Bruguiera > Bruguiera parviflora. The sequence continues at coordinate 10,850,231 of CM034051.1, read as the reverse complement.
TCATGGCCCAGAAATAATTCAGGCATATATCTTACAGAAACTGAGAATGTAACATAATTTTAGCTACAAAGAACTAATTACCGTATCTGTTCATGAGCCTAGGGATAATGGGTGGGTTTGAGGGAGATGAATCACAAGAACACAAAAGAAGAGATTTGCTTTAAGGTACTTATAAATAAATGTGCATGTACAACAGAGTTCCTTCAGTTTTCGAGCACCAATGCGTATCAAGGTATAAACAGCCTCAGTTGTAAGACCTTTAGGCATGAATACAAAAAACAAGATAGAATAACTTTATAGTAGCAATAAGTCAAAAGGAGTCTTTTTTTTGGGGGGGGGGGGGAGCATGGGTCAGGGGAGGGGAGGGCAAGAGAGAGAGCATACCCAAAGCACCAGAAATATGATCTTCATCCCCCTGAAAGGACAAGAAACCCAATTCAGTGGAGATGCACCTTTGAATTCTCATCATAAAAGATCTCAGCCAGATAAAATGGTATTTACCTGAGAGTATATTTTCCGGGCTGCTTCCAATTGAGACATCTCTGCATCAAATGTATTAACCATCTCCAAAATCTCAGGTGTACTGACAAACCGCACAAACCTGCAAACAAGTAGTTTCAATCAGACCAAAAGATTTTCCCACAATTATTTTACTCTACAATAGCTATGAATCATCCATTCAGCACTGCATATAACCTCTCAAGTGTTCCTTTTGTAAACCACGTGTCAGTGTTTCTCTGTCTTTCAACTTCAAGTTTAACTGAATGGACTGCTTGTGCAACCTGCTCTTCTGCAACCTTCAAATGAGTCACAAATGGCTTCACTAGTCCAGAAGCAAGCTTGTCTGTGTTTCCATTACTTGAAACAAACAGTTCACATCTGCCAAAAATGGAAAACAGAATATAAATCAAGAACCATGCATAGAAGACAACCTCAAATTGGAACTCCAGCAACAATTTTCCTCACCGTGAACGCTTCGGCGACAGTTGAAACACCGCATAGTCAAGAATTGTATCAGACTTCATTTTCTCAGTTCTGATTTCACACTAGGTGTTTGTTCTCGAACCCCCTCATCTACACAAATATGTTCCCCTACTTGTGAGTTAATCGAGCTCAGAGCCATAAGAAGTTCAAGCCAAGAACCCTAAACCTACTCAGCAAATTTTGTGGAACATAATAACTGGTACATCATCCAAATGGAAGAGTCGAAATATTCCCTATTTTTCCATACCATTAGCCATTACAATTATATTAAATGCCAAAATTGTTACTGATTTCATGATTTGAAGTCCATAAAAATGCCAGCTGAACTCCAAATATGGAAATCGAAGAAGAAACTCAATAATTTATTATCTATATTGCAAATCCAAATAATGAAAAGAAAGTGGAAAATTTAAGCAGACATACACAAAGCATTTAAGAATCTACAAACTTTAAAGTCTCAATGCTCATCCATCAACACAAGAAAATTTTTTTTTAAAAAAAAAACCCAGAAAATAAAAAGGGAAAAAGACTACGGATCTCACTCGAACCCAACTTCAAAACAGAAATGCACCCAACCTCATATTCAACTCAAAGTAGAAACAAGTATTTCACAAAGACTGAGCAGCACCCAGATCTGATTCTACAAAAACTCAGCATCAAATGCTTCAATAAAACCAAACCCAGTCACAAGAAAAAAAAAAAAAAAAACACACACACACACACACACAAAAACATAAGCAAAAGCCAAATAGAAAAAAACAATAAAAAGAAAAAAAAAAACCATATGCCCGGAAAATGCAATAAATTTGTAAGTGAGGATTCCAATAAATTAAAAAAAAAAATCCTTTCCATTTCAGCTGAAAATTCAAGAGAAATGCCGGTTAGCTAGATCATACCAAAAAGACCAATGGGGTGAGATCTTGCGGAATCCTATGTTCATCAACAGGGAAAAGGCATTTGGGCTATTATCCACTCTTTGCATCTTATGCATACATATTTTGCTTTTGTAACCTTCAAGAGACTGCCTTTTTTCTTTGTTTTTTTTTTTTTTTTTCAAGTTCTAAGAAACACCAAACAGTGAGAAGAAGGCGTTTGCTTTACTCATTTCTCAAATGGCCATTTCTTCTTTTTCTTTCCCTCTCTCTCTCTCTCTCTCTCTCTCTCTCTCTCCCTGGCGCTGCTTTGCTTTCTCTCTCTACTCTGCACAGCGGAGAGAGAGAGTGCGTGTGGGTTGAGAATGTGCGCGAGACTGTTTTCTTTGTTCGGACAAAAACTTTCGTTTGCTTTTTTTTTTTTTCTTCTTCTTTCTTTCTTTCTTGTTTTCTTGAAAATGCAACTAAAAAGAAGTTAGAAAGACAAAGACCGTTCGATCAAATTACTAAAATAGGCTTGAGTCTGTTTGAAGTGAAATCACCTTGATGTCCATGAGCACCCCCACAAGTCTCTTTCTTTTTCTTTTTTTTTTCTCTATAATATTAATTTTAATATACTGCATTCTTAAAAATTATTATCGTTTGTTTGTATAATAAATAATTGTCACCTGGAGTCGCTTCTAAAATTGAAGTTTCAATTTTGAGTCTCGACGGCAACAACTTGAACCAGACAAAAACAAAACAAAAGGAGAATATTTTGAGAAATATACAAAAACTTAGTTTTAAATTTTTTATAACTGAACTCAATTATAAAAAATCATAAAATTGTAAGATCAATTTTCACATAACTCTACATTTTAAAACATAAATTTCGCGTCTTGATGGTAATGGACGGTTTTTTTTTTTTTTGTTTTTTATGTCTTGTCTGCGCCATGTAAATTGAAATCAAAGCTAAAGTGTTGGGCACTTCCGAGGGCTTTTCAAAAAAAAAAAAAAAAAAAAAAAAAGAGGAAGAAGAAGAAGGGTATAGTTGTGAAATGAAAATATACCCCAAAAAAAAAAAAAAATCGAACGAAGGGACCGGCGGCGCATCAGAAAGAAAGAGGGGGGGCAATAACGGTACTTCAACTGGAAAATCGAAGTGAGGTCAAGCGTCTCCTCCGTTCCTCTGTTAATCGGAGGGTTGATTCTGATCATTTCAGCGGCCTCTTTTTTTTTTTTTTTTTTTAATACGAAATTTGAAAGTGATCAGGGTGCTGAGATTACGAGCCGTAACACCACCGACGTTGCGTTTTAATGACTTGAAATACCCATTTGGATCATGCTTATCAAGATATTTAGTAAATTAAAAGTACATCTAATTTTACAAAATATCACGATGACCCGACTTTATTATATTTTAATATAATTACCCGACTTATTTTACAATACGTATTTAGAGTTAAGAAATTTAAATCTTAGGGTTTAGGGGGTTTTACAATACATATTTAACCTAGTTTTCATTTTAATAAAATTGTGTCGTATCATCTTTATTTTCTCATTTTATGTTATACATACATACATATATATAAGTAATATTATACTTATTAATAAGAAAGTAATAAATTAAGTAGATATATATTCAGTTTTATTAAACACTTTAATAAATATTCAAATTTATAATTTTTGACGTAACAACAAATAACCTATTGTTACTGAACAGCAACTGGAGTGCTAAACTCTGGCCATATTCTCAGATCCTTTGACAAGGGATTTCCAACTTCCCTACTGATTCACCCGTTTCCCCGTGCTCGTCCATTACAATTTTGAGATGGCACACTTTAACTCATGTTCTTCCACGGGGAACAGTGACCTGGTGAGATTCTGAAATAATAACATACGATTTTTTTTTTTATTTTTTTATTTTTTTGGCAATCCTTATCAGATATATACAACTCGAGTGGTTGGCTGCAGAGGTGGTGGATGGAGATTCAGTTACACCGGTTGCTTTGTATAATGGCACTACAGACTCTTGATTAGCGGGGAAAAAAACCGTCATTCTGATATTGACATACAGACCATCAAAAACATGTTGACCAACTGACAAAATAAACTCGGCGGGGGTTCAACAAGAAAATAACAATAATAATAATAATGACAATGATAATGATAATTCGAAACTAAGGAAGAAATAGAAATAGAGTGTTGCTTTGCATGCGGACAGCGGAGTTCCCCGTCCATCATCCTCCGAGCTTTAACTTTTCAAGCAGATCTCGGCCACTCAATTCCCTCTCACCCCCATGTCGACGTTGGTGGTGGATGATGGTGACAACGTCGATGAAGTTGGCCAAAAACTCCTCGGTCACCTGCTCCGCTCCTTCTACTGACCCACGAAACCAAAAAACAAAAAAAAAAAAACAGGGAAACTCCGAGTACAGACACTGCACATTACCGTTAGCCATTGCAAGCACCACTTTCCTCCTTCACTTCACATGGTAGGACCATTTCATATGCTCGGCGTCTTTTTTTTTTTCTCGTTCAATTTTATTTGCGTGAAATTGGGTTTTCCCTTCCCCTACTCGCACCGATCACCAACAAATCCATCTCAAGATTAAAACGAGAAAGAAAAAAAAAAAAAAACCTCAAGATGCACTTATTGAAGTTTAGCATGAAACACGTTTTGAAGTTTCGTCCAATATTTTAAATTTTTTTTCATTAAATAACTTTTTAATATAATAATCGAGTGTTTTGTATAAAATTAGCACGATAAATTTTTCGAGAATAATTTCTTAATATAATGATTAAGTATTTTATATACAATTTCAGTTCTACGAAATTTTGCACGTGAAGAGATCGTTAAAGTTTAATATATATAATTTATTCCAGAATGTTATTTAACAACTCAAACACTTAAATTAAATTAAATGATCCGTCGACAGTGCTTAAGCCCTTCTGGTGTTATTCATTGGCGTCGGTGTTATTCTTGCCTTGCAAAGAAGGAAACTCCCAATAACGAATGATTCGGCGCTGTTTATTAAGGGGTAATTGGAGTTTTGGAGCCACCGATCGATGACTCCGAAAAATCTAACTGAAGCTGAAAAGGAATGGAAATATGGGGACTCACGCGTTCTCTTAATTGCTTCAACCAAGTTTAGGTGACCGGCTGCCTTTAAAATTGAAATGGACGTCTAAATTTGACAATGTGACAGAGAGTTCTGTACCGCTGACTACTACATTTACATGTGAATAGCTCTTGTATATGGAGAGAACGAGGATTAATTATTCCCATGGTTAACTATTGAGTATATTTTAATAATTCCCAAATTTAAAATTTGAGATGGGATGTGTAATTTAAATCTCGAATTTCAATAATTATTAAGTTCTCTTCGTCCACAGTCACTGGACCGAAAAAAACAAGGATATTCCCATTTTTTGTTTGGGATCGATTTTAACATTTTCCATCGGCCCTTCCGTCCCGGTGGCGGTGCCGGAAATTTTCCACATGATGAATCATGTCTTATAAGCAAAACATTGAAATGCAGCGAAGAAAGAAAACGAAATAATTATTATTACCAATCATGAAGGAGGCTGGGGCTTGTCAACTGTGGCTGGCCGACAGTGAGGCAAAGAGTTTGGATTTGCCCATGAAAAGGTACGTATGCACATTAATTATCAACTGGGTTTCTTTTGGGAGGCAACCGTGACTGGCTCGTGTTTCTTTTGCATTTAAACATAACGTTAACCAAATTCTTTGTTTATCATGACGTGATTATCACCACCTGATTGCGGTAATTATCCGGTTAACAAAACGCATAAATGGGAACCCTCTTGGATGATGATGCTAAGGTTAACCCCAAGCCCAAAACTGTAAGGTCTTTCTCTGCATTATAAGCAAATTGGAAGTGCTTTTTTCTTTTTTTCTTTTTTTTTTTTTTTGTTTTGTGTGTCTGTCTCTGTGTGTGCGTGTGCGTGTGTGTGTGTGTGTTTTTTTTTTTTTAATGGAATCCGCATGTCAACATTCACTGGATCCCACCAATACCGCCAACATCCTCAAGAAGACCAAAACCTCCACTTTATGTCACCAAAATATTTAAAAAAATTAAAAAATATATATGTGTGTGTGTATTTATTTATTTATTGATGATGATGATGGTGATGGTGGTGGTGGTGGTTGTTTGTAGAGGAGGCCAAAGTAGAATAGAGAAAGGGGTTAATGAGAGAGGGGCAGGGGGTTTGAACCCCGTCCCCCCAATGGAGGCATGCCGCCTCCACCAACATGGCTAAGCGGCGTCCTCTATATTATCAGATAGTTGTGTTGCCCGCACTCCTCATTAAGTTTAGGTTACCATTGAAACCCATTTTGAATCCAAAGTGTCCTAATTGGATCTTTGCTCTTATTACAATGATGTAGCAACCTTCTTTTGGACTTCAGAGTTTAGACCTTGGACCACCACTTCAATGGCCTTGGGGCACAAGACTTCTGTTTACTAGCCAAGATACCTAACTTCTTGAATCCTTTAAATTATAATTTTGTTTATATAACTTACAAAGTTTATTCAAATTAAGAAAATTTTACTTCTGGCTTATTTTTAACTTCAAATACATCCTCTAACGCACAACTCTGTTTTGTCTGGATAGAGCGAATGGCATTATCTGCCTTTCGGTTCCCATGGGAACCACTTTTGATTAAATGGCTTGGACCCCCAGTAGTTATCAAACCATTTGGGCCCACTCTTGCTAGTTAATTAAGTCTGCTTCATCGGGCATGTACTCCGAGTGAAAGGAATGGCCTATACTTCCTGTTAATTACATATTTGGACAAAATCCCATTCACATATTTTCTGTTGTCCTGCATTGACGAGGAACTTCATGACCCCATCTAATCCCGTCTTGGCATCATTTTCTTGCAATTCAACACTTCTGGTTTTTTTTTTTGAAAAGGCATCCACTAATTGTTAAGACAGAGTCAAAATCTCTGCAAAGTTTCTGATTGGAGAAAAAAAATAAAAAATCTTTGCAAAGTTTAAGGCAAGAGTGGAAATAGTCATTGCAATATTTTAATGTTGTATCTTTTGTTAATCGACTCCCACTGATTCTTAGAGACAATTATGGTACCAGTAAGCTATTGACTCATTGGCATTTTGATGTATCTACGTACACGTTTGGTTCTCTGGACTTCCCTCTAAAGTAAATGGCCGAATAGGTGATCTTCTCATTCAGCTAAGGAATAGATTTCAACTTCAACGAGGAAGACCCAATAGTCACAAGACATTTTACCTTAAACAATGGCTAAGGCAGAGTCCATCCCATCAATCAATGGACTCAAGCTGACTACTCCAAATACAAAGTTTTTACAGTGTTGTGTAGAGTAGTAGCTTATTTTTCTCACTAATTAACCCAAAAGATTTTTTTTTTTTTTTTTTGTAAAAATTGAAGTTATTGCTCAAAATTTTGTCCCGGCTGCACCATTTTCTTCACAGCTAAAACTAGTTTCCTACCTTTTGCCATCCCTTAAAGTTAGAGCTACTTAAAGTGGTGCCTGCATGCACATCTTCTGCCTTTTACGGTTCTCGTTTATTACAGTCAATCATGTCCGTCTCCATCTCTACGTCAAAGCAGCTCTAGCTAACTGAACTTGAGTACTTGACCCGGACAAGCACTCAAAAATAGGTTTTATTCCTGATTTACCAAATTTGGCTTATTGCAAGTCCATGATCACTGACTAGCCATCAAAGCCAGCACACGCTAGCATTCCAAAGAGGGATTGGTCTTGCTCATGCAATTCTTTAGCGGGCATGTCTTAAAAGTAGAATAAGCTGTTCTGATAACATCCTAGTTGATCAAGTGACACTCTTAGAAGCAGATCAACAGTAATAGAATCAAGCCATGAAGCTTTGAATATAAATCCAATTGAGGATGGCATCAGGAGATCTAAAAACTTTATCCATTACTGGCAGCAAGATATCCTTAAAGAAGTAATCGTGCATTCCTTCAATTCGCAGGCATTGAGCTGTTCCCTCCTTATGGGATTCTTGCCAGGAACACTACCAATAATCTAGAATATGCCACTGACATTCTACCACAATGATGAGAAAAACTGTTAACGAGAGTATCCAATCGAAAGCTTTAAGTAAAGTAAACAAGTGGTCACTGACTTCCAGAAGTTAAAAACTGTGATAAATTAAGCATGTCAAACAGACAGACCCAACACTAGAAATCCCCAATACAAAGCTAAATCACCGTAGCTGGGAAGTGGGGTTTATTCTTTCGACCCCCCCCCCGGCACACACACACAGCATAGACAGACCTAAAGATTAATATAAATCTAAAGCTCTAAACATCGACTCTAACCGCACAAATCTAATCACAGTTATCACTATCACTATTGTTGCTGTTATTATTATTGTTATGAACATTGTTGTTACCGCCGGGATGTTTGCTAGTGGGAGCATTGCCGCCTCCACTCCTCCCATGCTTCAACTGAGAAATCTCCATCTGGGTCTTCATGAAAAACTGCATTCTCTGCAATTCCAGCTCCTTGGCAAACTTCATTCTCGCCTTCTCCATCTCCACCACTTGCTGCAACTTGGCGCTCTCGGCTTGCTCGTAGGCCTCCCCGAATTTCAGTATTGCTTGTGTAAGCATCCTAACAGAATTCCCCCACCACCCTTTCCTTTCTTTTCCTCCTTTTGCATTCCCCACATTCACTTCCCTCTTCACCACTCTCCGCCTCTTCTCCGGCGGAAAGCTGTCGTCAGAATCCGCCTCCTCCTCCTCCTCCTCCTCTTCCTCCTCCTCCTCCTCCTCCTCCTCCTCCTCCTCCTCCTCTTCCGAAGACGAATCCGCCTCCCGTCTCCGGAGCTGCACCTTCCAATTCTGATGATTCTTAGTCGCCTGATTGCTCCCCGATAACTTCACCGGAACAAAACGATGCCGCTTTAACGGAGCACTGCCACTCCCACCACGGATTCCAACCGGGATTCCCACCGGAACTTTAGCATTGGACGTAATTGAAGTTGGAATCTTGGCCGTTGGACCGATCAGCTCGTCTAGCTGGTGAAAAAAGGGCCAGTGACTGGGGCCACCGCCGGCAGCAATCTTGGCCTTCTCTAACTTGTACTTCTTCTTGACCGTGTCGATCCGATTCTTGCACTGAATATCGGTCTTGGCCGACTTGGAGTAGTCCTCCCGGCTGCTGACAACATCGGCAACTTCCTTCCAGTGCTTCTGCTTCAGATTCCCTCTGCTCAGCTCCAAGTACCGCTCCCCCCACGCGTCAATCAGCACCCCCGTCGCCCCCTCGCTCCAGCAGTCCTCTCGCCCTCCTCCTCCACCTCCTCCGCCGCCGCCGCCGTTCGTCTTCGACGCCTGATTGTTGTTACCGTTGTTGCCACCCTGAGCAGCAGGAGGGTGAGTCGTCGTCGTCGGCGTAGGTAGATGCCCGGAGGGGAGCGTCACGGTGATTCTGCCGCCGTTGGGTTCGGGAGATCCGGTGGCCGCCGACGGGGAGTGGACGTCGTCGTCGTCGTCCATAGAAAAATACTCGGATATAGATCTGACGATTTTAATTAAACAGGAGAGAGAAAAACAGAAACAGAGAAAGAGAACTTAGATAGAGAAAGAGAGACAGTTTGTCCTGCTCGCTTGTTGTCTTTGTACGCTCTCGTATGAGTTTGGGAAGGCGCTGGGGCATGGGGGATGGGGTTGGATCGACGGCGTCGGCGAAGACGGCGGGGACACGTGGAAGGATGTGACTGGAGAATCCCGTCGCCGGCGCGATGGGTTGGGCGTTGTGGGGGGGGTGGTGGGTGGGTGGGAGGGGGAGGAATATTGCCGGCACGGTGTTGGTCTTTTTAACGAACCCAATTGACCCGAATTGAGTGTTACAATCCGGTGGGCAATTTCCTGGCTGCTCTTTTTAATATTTTTAATTTTTAGCAAATCAAACTTCATTTCATAACGAGGGGTTTTACTCAGTGAGTTCTCTAGTACGAGTCATAATGGAATTGCAATCATCGGCTCATCTTCTTATTCATCGATTGATACACATTCATTCGTTCTGTACTTTGCTTTTGTTTTCTGAAATTCGTTTTATTGCATCCCCCCCCCCCCCCCCCCCCCCCCCCCCCCCAAAAAAAAAACAGAGCGAGAGGGAGGTTGGGTCAGGCCCGGTGATTGATATTAGAAATTCGAGAGATTTGATATTTGAAGAATTAATCAATTAGTTAATGTGATCTAACTATGGCTGTCGAAATGGATGGATTCAATCCATTTATTAGAATTTTATTTCGAGAGCCATAGTTGGATCAATCTAACTGCTGAACAATCAGAAACTGATTCCACATCTCCCTGCCAATACGCCACACCACGAAAGCCAATGAATATAAATATAAAAAAAAAAAAAATAATTAAAAAAAAACCAACACGAAATACATGTATTAGTCAGTGACCAACCCGTAGTACCATATCTCAATCTCTCTTTCTGTTTTTGTTTTTTTTTTTGTTTTTTTCAAATAAACAAGGAATATATTAAAGATGGGAAAAGGGGCATGCGAAAATGAGGGGAAAGTACACGTTTGAGGATGAGAGGGCAGTATCGAGCGTATAAAATTTTACCAACGTTGTTCTTGTGGTTGTTGGAATGGATGGTCACGGACTTAGTGAGCACGGTTTTGGCACGAGCACGAGTGCGGTCGTAGACTGGAGGAGGCGGTGAATTCTTGCAAGCAATCATGCGCAGACCAAAACAAAGGGGTGCGCACTTTGCCCCACATTGCAACACGGAGGGCTCCTGACCTTGTGGTGCTGCCCCGGCAATCGTCAACAAAATGCCCATGGCTTCTGCCTCTCTCCCCACCTTACTCAAATTCATTTTCTTTTTAATTTTTACTTCTCCTCTCACTCACGCACTCGATCGCTGTGCCTCTTTCTGCTTCTTCTCGAAATTTTGGTGGTTGAAATTTGGAACAACGCGACTCCGCGAACGTCAGACTTTTTAAACCAATTTCATTGGAACAATACATAATAAAATGCGGTAATGAGAAATGATAAAAAATCTATATAGCAACAATTCCTATTTAAAGGCACTTGTCGATGTTTTGAATGTCACTCGTATATGATAAAAAATCCTCGATTGATATCCTCGATTAATTTGATTTAGACGTGATCTTTAATTGTTGGGAGTTTCACTAATATGTCCATTGTTCTCCCAATCCTTAATTAAAGGGATTTTGGTCTGAATTTAATTTAATGTACAGGAACTCGTGGATCCGCTTTCGTATATGGTAGGCGCCTTCGATAGATATCCTCTGTTAATCTGATTTTGATGTGCTTTTTAATTATTGAAAATTTCACCCTTATATCCAAAATTCTCTCCATTTTTCATCGAGGCCAATTCCTTAATGAAAGGGGATTTTGATGTAAATAACAACCCACTTATATTAATTTTATTATTATTATTATTTTTTTTTTTTGATTCGGCACCTGTATATATATATATATATATATATATAGATATAGCAATTGGGTAGATTTCTAATATTGGGTCCTGGATGATATAATTGGCCCAGCATAACTCTTGAGTTTAAGTAGGCCGGTGGCCAACTGGGCCCTGATGGACCCTTCGGCTTTTCAATTGGTTTTTCACCCTCTTCTTTCCCTCCCTCAACCCTTAAATTCTAATCCCTTAGCTATAAGGAATCGTTTCTTCTTCTTCTTCTTCTTCTTCTTCTTTTATTTATTTATTTTTTTAATTTTTTTTTTAAATTTTATTCGTGTGAAGCGAAACATCATTGATCAGACTGAATTTTGATGAAACCGAATTAACATCGCGAGTTGTTTTCAGACTCGACGGATTTAGCTATTAAGCTGTAACGGACTCTTTGACTCCTTCACTTTTTATTCACACCCCATTTATAAAAGCGAAAAAACCATCTAGCTACTGACGATTTACCGATTTGTGTGCTGCGAAGTTAATTTCTCGCTCACAAAAATTGATGAGCTTGGAGCAGCCCGACATCCAACCTTAAAACATGCAACTTATCAATTATGACGGCATGCAACAAAATGGTTGGGTCTAAAATCTTCGTTTAAAAAATAAAATGGGTGCGCGTTAAATTAATTAAAGCTCGCACCTTTGTTCTCGTCAGCGATTGGCACTCTTAATTTCGGCAACTGAGTCATCGTACGCTAGATAAAATAATAGATTGCATAAATGAGAATTATATGGTCTTCAAAAAGATCACTCGGGCTTGATCGCTGTATCGAGCAGAAAAAGAAATACACAACAGCAAATTATCCTTTTGCGAATGTGGATTTACTAACCAAATTTGCACGGTGAGCTGAGGGAGGCTGCATCCATTTGATGATTTCTTCTCTTTATTCTATTTTCGACTTGTCACCGAACATTGCACGTAAAAATCCCAACTTGGCCAAACTAAAACACCGTATTTCTTATTTTATTTTTCGATGTAAACAAGAAAAAAAAAAAAAGAAGAAAAAGACGATCAATTTAGTAGTGTTAATGTGTGATAATGCAGTTGTGAACGACGGCCCTATTATTTTTGTCCACTCTACTCTATGGTCCGCATAGAGCCGCTCGTTTCCTTGACGCTGTCCAAAACAGAGGTAAGCCTCGAAGAGTCCATTCATAAAAGGTCATTCAACTAGGACAGTTTATGACCTTCTTGACATACACTTTTAGAACAAATAAGTCAGTTCAAAAGAAGTGCAAATGACAGCATTCTATTTTACGGAACAGTTAAAAGTGATTGTCATTAAAGTGAAGAACTATTATGCCATAGATTGACGGCTGATGTGACTCTCCCTCACTCTCTCTCTCTCTCTCTCTCTCGCTCTCTCTCCCCGCACACATAGATATTTAAATCCCACCGAGATGCTCCAGGGGCATTGATGGGGGGCATGTTGCGCAAGTTGCTATCTCCCTCGATTGAAAGTGATGTGGGTGAAAGACGACCGTTCTTTGCGGACCACAGACCTCTCACTCAACTTTTCTCTCCAACTTTTTCTAGGCAATTCAAGGTTCATTTGCGCAAGGAAAATACCGGGTGACCTCGCTTTTTGGTGGACCATTATCCTAATAACACGTACCACAATACATAGTATATAAGATATTATTTTTCTAAGCTTTTATTTGGAATGTATGAAAGTGATACGTAAGAAAGTGACGAGAAAGAAAATCGATGAAATAGAAAAACTTTTTGTTATTTGGAAAGTCTCCGAGAATGAAAATGGTCAGAAAATCGTGAGAAAATTTGATGTGGGTCGTGGAAGTTTTTTCTCACAAATTTGGTGAATAGGAAGACGAAAAAATATCCTCAATTTTTATGTATGATTTCTCGGCATGATTTTTGGCTTTGTGAGTCACATCTTCACCGAATTTCTTGTTTCTTTTTATGTAAAAACAATAAATTATATATATATATATATATAAAAGGACTTCTAACTTGAGCATTGTGTTGCGGGAAAAAAAGACTGATGCGGGCCAAGATTGTCAAATAAGTAATCACGGTGCATTTCACACCGCCTCGAGATACATGCAAATTTGTACAAAAACATATCACAATTACTTATAACAACCCTCTGGTCGGCCACATTCTGGCCTGCGCGGAGCGAGCAAATGCACGTACCCGTGCATCATTCCACCACCTGCAGCGGCGGCTTGGATCATCACCGTGGGACAATGAATGGCCTCCGCGTTTAACATCACCTGACAGCCGTAGCTCTTTGTAATGCCAAGCAGACGAGAACTTCTCATTCACCTTGGGCGTGTTTCCATACTTCCCAGACGCCCATTGCAATGCCGGTGCTTTGCATACCAGAAACGGTGCTTGAAGATTTGAGCTTTATCCTTAACTCATAACCATACATGTTCTGTGGTCAGGGCCAAGAGACAGCATACAGTATGCTGTTTTGAGTATTCTTTATCGCTCCCACCCCAAATGAAAAATGAGTACATCGGGATTGCAGAAGAAGAGCTTCATTAATTTGCAGTCAAAGGTAGACACAACGTGGAGCAGAAGAAGAGAAACAAGATAAAACTGAACATACGAACTACCGAGCAATAGAGGAGTACTACTTTTAACAATTGTAGTCTAAATGCCATTTCTCCACGAACACCCGAGAAGGAGAATTTGGACTGCATGTTGTCATTTTTGGCTTTACCACTTATGGTGTTTATGCTTCATCATTTGGTGTTCGTGTTTGGGGGGGTGGATATACAATTAACCATCGATAACCAATATTTCGCCATTGTCCGCGCAAATAGACTTTCATCTCCCAGATGGCCGGGTGAAGAGAATAGGCTGGCCAAGGTTCCATAGAGATTGAATCAAGCACACAGAAGTGGTGCATTATGATTCACAAGGAAGATATCCCATAGTCATTGGAGGAGACATCATGGTCAGATGAAACTTTTTTTCCCCTGCCATGCCTCCGTCTACCGTCGGCTCCTCCTTGAGTTCCTCTGCTTACTCCTTTCCCCTTCTTGAAATCTTTCTGTTGCTCCACCTGTCTTCAACCATCAAATGAATGCACATCAATCTGGATACTTTGAGAGACAATGTAGCTCTACTCTATAGTCTTACAATTCAAGTGTAATTCTGACATAGAGAGTTAACCGAGCTGCTCAACTCCAAGTCCAATGTTTCTCTGGTTTAATTGTAATGTTTATTCCCTAAATTATCACCTATATTGGAGGAGCTCCAAGAAGATAGAAGGTTTACCAAATGAATAGAAAATACTTTATAAACACCAAATTTCACCTACATAAAATGCGGAAGCATAAGGATATAAGTGGCCTCTCAACTCATTTTTCGAAACTCCTATAGATTGGCTCAATGATTGAGTTGCCAATAGCAACTATGACGGTAAAATGGGCATCCAGAGCCTAATTAAATAATGGACCAATAGCAGCAATAGGGAATTTTTCCAGCTGCATGTAAGTAAGCACCCCGCCCCAGCCATAAATATACTCTCAGAAACCAATGACTTAAGCTTACATAATTACATTCCAGCATATGCAATGATAAATTGAATAAGACTAGCATTCTTACCCCCAAACAAAATTGATGAAAGTGAGAGTCAAAGCCAAATGAGCCCTCAACCTTTGTATTTCCATAATTCATTTCCGATGAGAGTCGCTTGTTGCCGGAACTGGAACTTTCACTGGAACTTTCACTGTAAGCCGCACTAGAAGAGATAGAGCAAGAACTAGTAGCCTGACAGCTAACCCCAGATGAATCTAGGTCTCCTTGAAACAATTCTTCAAATAATTCCTGTAATTCCTCAAAAGTTTCCTCCCCATTTTCCTGTCAATTCTCACAGTCCAAGCATATGTTAGCTCCATTGATGAAAGTCTTTTACTTTCTATCAACAAAAGATTTTCAGCACTTAATCACAAAGACATTGAAAAGTTTCTAACTCAAACAGGAAATAAATGCATCTAAGAATTCTTGTAAAAAATAATGTATGGGCCAGACATTCATGTGACACCCAAGCAATGGACCCAAGCAACAAAGGGCTGCCATTCCTTAATGAACGACCTACTATGATGGGGGCCCACCAAAGTCCACGTCAAGCACTTTTGCTAGGAGCTGCTGTTTCTGCAGCTAACAAACAAATGGCCATTGGTGTCAACTTCTGCGATGGAGTCGTTGAACTAATAATAATCACTAGTCACTGGTGATTAGTTCTAAATCAATGGACTCAGATGCACCTGATATTGTTGAAAAGGGAAAGAATTGCGACTGGACACAAAAATAATAGATGATCATCTCACAACGGAGGCATTTAAAGACCTCAAGAGCTGCAAAGACAAAGGAGATCAAGCCAGAACTCAGAGATAACCACTTAGGTTCACGCAGTTTGCTTCCCCTGACACCAACTGAAAAACTAATGAAACAGAGTTATAAGAGAACATGAGTGTTTAAGATGAATACTTGTTTATTGCTTTACAATAGAAGCTGGGTTTTTCCATTGCATTCTATAACTTTTAGGGGCATTGACGGTTATTGTTTCAGAGCACCAAGAGACTATAAATCTTTTATTGCAATAGGAGATTCATTTACCAATTCTGCAGAAGGTAGGCTCAGATTGACAGCAACAAAGTAATGGTTGTCACTTTGAACATCAAGCATACATCAAACCATTGCCAATCTATAACACAAAGAGCCATAAAACAACAAAATTGACACCAAAAAAAAAAAGAGGGGCGTATCAAGAAGAGAGTCTTACTTTAGGCTTTGTTTGGCTCATCATAACCGCCATTTCATTGAGAAAATCACCCATTCCCTGCTTGTTAACAAGATAAAATTAATAACACATACTAAAACTTTCCAACAGTCATACAATGTTCCATCTAATGCCCCTATGGATCGCCACTAACATGACAAGACTCATTTGGGTTTCAAATATGTTTCTAGAACTTGCTTATAAAATTTATCTATACGCGTAACATTTTCCGGTTTGATAGAAGCATCTACAAGACAGAAAATTCAAAACAAGAAAAGGCATTAAACTAAACAAGATGCACACGAATTCTCTGTGATAATATCACCTTAAAATTAATATGCTAAAACGAATAAAGGGAGAGAAAGAGCTCCGTGCCCAAAAATATTTGTTTTTGAGAAAAAAAAAAAAAAGAAAACAGCAAAGTCTAGCCTGGTGCAATACTAGAAACTGGAAGGAGACCAAGGCCAAATGCCAATAAACACAAGTGAGAAGTGACAAACTTGGTTCAAGCAAGGGATGAAAAACAGAAAAAAGATCCAATCAACCCTTTGAGGGGAAGAAAATAAAAAAAGAAGAAAAGAAAAAGGGACCAAATCATGAAAAAGACCAAAACTTTTTAAAAAAGAAGAAAAAAGAAGAAAGAAAAAGAGTAAGAAAAAAAAAAAATCATACATTATCGTCATCATCGCCGTCATAGGCGCCTACGTCGTACAGAAACCTCTTGTTGGCATCAGAGAGAACTGTAGGAACACAAAAGCAGAGCTTGAAGAAGAAGGCATCTCGTGATTCTAATCCATGATATGCACACCCATTAGAATATTAGAATTTCTCTCTCTCCACTTTTGTGATTTTTCTAATACAATTTGACAATTTGGTATAAAATAAGAAGTGCAATAGAAGAAAGAAAAGAGGGGCTTGACTGATTGAAACAACCTGAATAAGCTTGCTGTATTGCCTGGAACTTTGTCTTTGATTCTTCGACGAACTTGTTATTCCCGGAAGCTGAACAGCGATCTGGATGCCATCTCTATGCAATAAAAAACGACATAGCTTTATTTCACTACTCAATTGCTCAATTTTCGCAGAACATTTTCCAACAGGTTTGTAATCTACATAACATTGACTTCCCTAAAAAAAAAAAAAACCCAATTCAAAAAGTTTGATCTTTTCATTTCTAACCAAGAGCCAGAATATCTTTTTCTTTTTTTTTTTTTTCTTGACACGGAAAAGCAAATACATACAAAGAGACCAGCTTTATGAGCTGGAATTTTGTGTTTCCAGGAAGGCCCAGGGGAAGAAGAGAAGCTAATTTCTAACCATTGCAAGCTTCTTATAAGCATTCCTGAGCTCCGAAGCTGTACATTCCTTCTCCAACCCCAGAACTTTATAAAAGTCCTTGCTTTTGCCCTTTTCATCTCCGTTTGCCATTCTTGATTATTCTCAAGTATCCAACCCTCTCTGCCTCACAAAGCAAAACCAAACTATACAGAGAAAAACATTCAGAAAACAGACACCAACCTCAAACCAGCACCAAAAGTCCTGTCTTGTCGACGAATTGTGTTAACAAAACCAAAAGAATTTTAAACACAAATCCTCCTAGGCTATGCCCACGAAGTCCCCAGAAAAGAAAACTGGTGCCGCAACGTGCTTACAGCTTAAAGATTATGTCTTTTTAAACCAATGCACGGAATTTTTAGCATTAGCTAGAGTAAACATCGACGAGAAGAGGAAGAGAGCAACCAACAGAAAAACACATCTTCTTAATAAAGAATTTGCCAGCCAAGACCCCAAGAGAATTCTCTAGAGACGATCATTTATATATATATATATATATATATATAGATATATTATTTGTTTATTTATTTTTGGGGGGGGTGCTTGCAAATCGCACTGCAATTGAGCATTATTTTATTTTACGACGTTTGCAATTTCATCCGTTAAATATGGCGGTGAGATGAGGCCGGAGAAGATATGGACGGTGGGGATTGAATGTGGGCGGCAGATATTTTGTGTCCAGAATGTTCTGCGATCGGTCCTTTTCTACGGCCACATGAATAACAACGGGGCCCCACACTGCGATGAAGCGCTTTTTAACTGCTTGGTGGTCTCAATCTCGGTGAAGTTCGGTTGCTTTGTTAAAGACAAAAAAAAAAAAAAAAAACAAAAAACAAAAAAAGAGGGCTTCACCTCCGGGAAGTAGGCCCCATCTTTGGAATTTTCACTCAACCGCCAGCTCAGCTCAAGATTCAATTGCCAGCTCCGCCACCCCCGGGGGGGGGGTATGGCCGCCTGGGGTGGCCGGCGTTCGACCCCCTCCTACCCCCACCCACCTCCTATTAGGCGGATTTCCCACAATTTCTGCTGTGTCTTTGATCCCCCTTTCTCTATTCTTCTAGCATTTAATTAATCTAATCACTTACTATTATTATTATTATTATTATTATTATATGTTTTTGTAAACAAAATTCCAACTTTTTCAGTAGATATCCGTATCGGCAATTTATAAAAGATTGTTATCTAGTATTTTTTTTAATGTTTAATTTTGATATTAATAAATTTAGAATTTTAAAATATCACCGATTATAATTATATGTTCTTGTTTTGGACTGGGAGATGGCCAACCGAATGGAGATTTTGGGTGCTTGTGCACTTGTACTTGGAAAAAGCTCGGGATGGGGGGGGGGGGCGGCCCAGTCCTGCCCATCACCACAGGCAAACGCCTGTGTGACTTCTGGGTCTCTCCGTCAACTATGAAACGCAGAAACCCATTTCTTCGATCCCCAATTTTTGTAAACTTTTTTCTGGTTTTGTGTTATCATCTCTGGCTTGGACGCAATCTTTTTGTAAAACAAAACAATTCTCAAGAGACAAAACATTTGCCGATTATTGTCAGTAAGCAGGCTAGAGATTTTTGTTTCTGTTAGCATTCGTATGTCCCATTTTTGTGTCATTGTTGGACGGATCGTGGGGCAGCCAACGGACCTGAATTTTCAAACTCTCTTGAGATTCCTTCCGTTCACAGCGCAAGTTGCCATTTAGTAAACAAGAAAGAAAGGGAAAGCCAAAAAGAAAGAAAGGGGATGAAGGGACCTCCCCTTAATTTTGCTGTCCCCACCCCAACTCTGTGCTATAATTACGTTCACCATGACTATCCAAGTCCGATCTTAAGCACCTTCGCAACCATTCATGTACTACTGCATCAGCCACACCGAGCGGATAGCAACAAACATCCTTTTTCTGCTTTTATTACTAGAGAATGTTACTCCGGCATTGACTTTGAGGTCACTATTTAGAGACATCAATGTTGTCTTTTCAGAGAGAGAGAGAGAGAGAGAGAGTGCGATAAATTGCATGATTTAAGATTGAAGAAAATTGAGTGAATTCATTTACCTAAATTCGGATTCGTCTTTTAAACTTGTTGAATCAAGATAGAAGATAAAGAATTCATTGCGTTATTTGGAGGAATAAGCATTAGATAAATAATTGTGTTGTGAGAGAAGAATTAGAATCCACTTGGATCAGAGAAATCTCTCGTGCTTACTTGATCCGCGACTCAATCAGAAATGAAGTTGTGAGTTTCAGAGAAAAATCCCGAAAATTTTGATTTCCCAATGGATTCGTTTTATAAGGTTGATTATTGATAAATTTAAGAAAAATAATTAAATCGGGTCATTTGAGTCAGTTTATAAAAATTATTGGAAGTAACATTTTATTTCGGATATATCTCTTAAACCCTCTTTTTTTTTTTTTTTTTGGTTGGTCATATCAATACACATTTCATTTTTGTTGACAAATTAAATCAAATTTTATTAAGAAAGTTTTCATTTCATTTTCCATCATAAATAAACAACCACCTAACTAATACATTCCACTTATGCTGTGCGTTTTTCTCTAAATTGTTTTTTTTTTTGGCTTGGGGTTGCCACTCACCCTTTAGTAATCTGTTGTACGATGATCGCATTGAAGGCTAATAAAGGCCCGTCGTTAAAGTAGACCCAAAAAGATAGTTTGCAGTTACGAGTGTTTAAGAATTAATTCAACATATGCAAATTGAATCTCATTACCATTTTTGTCCTCGTAAATAAGAGATTGATTTCATGAACAAGTTTAACGTCCGATTAAGAAAAGCTTTTGAGTTCGATTTTCAGTCAACTTTAATTAAAAACAAAAGTGAAAAATCTGACCGAGAGTGAGTGCATGATTACGCAGAAGCTTATCTCTTAAATCCAGTAGATTGCTCATATTCTGTCCAAATAAGGCTTTCCCAATAAGCCCTTCGGCTTAAAAGGCTTTCCCAATTTTCTTTTCTCTCTCTCTCTCTTTTTTTTTTGGTTTTTTGTTTTCTCTGAATTAAATAAATACTGCCACGTGAAGACCGTCAAAAGCACACAAGTTTCAGCGAAAGGATACACGCGCACACACAGGATCACTCTCACGCACTTTAGATTTTTCCAGACACTTCCTTCCCCACGCCCACCCTTGCTCTCGAACTTTCCTTACGCCCTGCATATTATCCCCTTCATTTTCTTGCCCACCAGACAAAGCCGCTGTTCCACTGTTAAATTTACGTTAAAGTTTGTCGACTCATTACTCCTCTGGTCTTCGGTCCCTTGTCGCATCGGACTTCTTGGGTCGCAGGTATATCTGCTGCCTGCCCCATCCCAATTTTCCTACTTGGTTTCGCGGTAAACAAACACGGAATTTCGATTTTCAAGATTGCTGCTTTTTCTCTCTCTCTCTCTCTCTCTCTCTCTCTCTTTTTTTGAGCTGGGATCTGCTAGCATATTTCTTACTTGGCCCTGTCATTGATACATAATGTTAAAATTACAGCTCCTGTATTTATGTGAAGAACAGATGCTAAAGAATGTTTTTTTTTTTTTCTTCTTTCTTTCTTTGGTGGGTATTGTATGCACATAAGTTCTTGCAGTGTTGTTGGGGCGTGATCGAACTGTATTGGAAAAATGAGCGGAGCGGTGGATTCAAGCGTGTCTGATGCAATGAACCATTTCTTCGGCATTCCCGAGAACATTGAGAAGTTCGTCTTCTCTTCTCGGTCTAATGATGGGAATGACAAAAGGGGAGTCAACAGCTTCCCTGTCGACATTTTAGACACTCCCAAAGAATACATCTTTCACATGGATTTCCCTGGCCTGTCCAAATCTGATATTCAGGTATTGTTGGCACTTGCAGTTTTCTGTTATATCATCGTGTATTGTTTGGGTTTGAAACTCACGGCCTCTGCCTCACAGCTCATGAGGTGGGGTAATCCTCTGGTGAAGCAGTAGAGTGGTTTGTCTGGGGACCTTATGATTGTGCCACATTTTCTGCAGTGGCCGAATGTGTTGTGTCCCTTTATACGTGACACAGAGAATTGGGATTAAGCCTTTATTTAGGAAGGATTTTGAACATATTTAGTGCATAATGGTAGAATGAAGAGAAAAGATTCTTATGGTCGATCCGTTTTAATTTAGGATTAAAACTTTGTTGTTGTTATTCCATCCGCAACTATGAGAGTTGAGATGTGGTTGTCTTTGGGTGGATAACTTGGTGCCAGAGCACCTACGAAACTTTGCAAAGTCGATATAGTGGTGCCAATCTTCATCTTTTGAATCGTACCAATGACTAAATTGGTAGGTGACTGTGGAAGATGAGAAGACATTGGTTATCAAGAGCGGAGGGAAGAGGAAACGTGAGGATGTTGAGGAGGAAGGTTGCAAGTACATCAGGCTCGAGAGGAAGGCACCCCAGAAGCTGATGAGGAAGTTCCGCCTGCCTGAAGACGCCAATGTCTCTGCCATCACTGCCAAATGCGAAAATGGAGTGCTGACTGTGGTTGTCGAGAAGGATCCTCCACCTGCCAAATCCAAGACAGTGGAGGTCACCATCTCTTGAGCCAAGCAGAAATTGAGGGAGAAATTTTTGAAACACGTGTTGGATTTATGCGAGTCATTCCCTGCTTCTTCTGTAGTCCGTATCAATATCTTGCTGTTGTTAATTTAGGTTTGAAGTAGCATCGGTTGTTTAATGTTAATGAACTAATGGTAGTTGAAATGAAAATGGTAGTGTCAGAAACTGTTCAAATTTTCAATCTTCCCCATAATTCGAACGCTAAGAGTGAGGCAATTGTACAAAAGGTGCCACTCAATTGGATTGTCCGCAGCACTTTCATGTCAATGATATGGCGCCAATGAACAAGAAAGGTAACTCGACCGTTTGCACAAGAAATACGGTTGTGCAATCACTCGGAGGATGACTTTCTTTCTCCTCTATGATTTGGGACCTTTCATTTTTTCAATTTTTTTTTTTATTATTCTTATTCTTCTAAGACTATGCTTTCTCGTAGTGTCTTCCCTCGGCAAACGCTCATAGTCTTCAACACTTGCAAATGGAGAAGCACCCTTCTCGCCCCCCCACCCCCCTAAACCTCCGTTTTCAATTTCTTCATCGAGGGCCATCTCTGTCTTCTGCATCCGAAGTGTCGTTGTCCTCACGGTCATCATCCTCCTCAGGTAGGTATCTCACCTTCGCCATTAAAAATTGTACCAAAGTCTTCAACAACATCATAGAGGAAGTCATCCATTTTGATATAACACACAATATCAATTCAATCTTCATCATCTTCACTAGCAACTTTGTCTGTAAAAAAACGTTGCTAACGTTGTCATTATGAAAAATTCAAAGATGTTAACCCACTCCAACAAAATCAAATAGATGGTAAAACTTATTTAGGCTCGTAGAATAGGAGTGTTGTTACCTTAGCATCTAACGAGGAAATTAACTAGGCATTTAGAAGAATAAGGCATCATTGGGCCAAAACTCAAGCCCACTCCAACCCAACAAGACTAAACCCCCGGGCCGAAAAAAGTGGAAAAGCCTGCTCCACCAGCAACAGCCACTGTCAACTAGACGCTTTCGGCCGCTCTCAGCTTCTATTTATTTTGTCCCTCCATCGCCGGTTCTCAAATTCCCCCCACCCCCCGCACCGGGCCAAAACAAACTATCTCAATTTTCAAAGCAGAAAAGCCACGGCGACGGCGACTGTGACTGCGATAGGCACGCTGGCAGCCCCGGGCACAGCAACCCCAGAAGCCAAGGGGGCACTTTCTCCGAAGGAGCAGGACATTCAGCTGATGCTGGCCTCTGAGGTTCACCTCGGAACCAAGAACTGCGACTTCCAAATGGAACGCTACGTCTTCAAACGCCGCAATGACGGTAGGTAACCCGCTGTCCAATTTTTTCTTAATTTTTTCATTTTTATAACGAGAAATTCATATGATTGTGTTTTTTTTTTTTTTAAATTTAATTTGATTTAGTTTAGTTCTTATATCCGTGATTATTGGTTGGCTGATGTGATTGTTGAGTGTATGCCATTATATAGGCAAATGGGGGCATTTTAATGCTAATTTTAGGCTGAAATTTGTATCAAAGTTTTCAACTTTAATTTGTTTATGGCCAGGAATTTATATAATCAACGTTGGAAAGACATGGGAAAAGCTTCGATTGTCTGCCAGGATTATTGTTGCCATTGAGAATCCTTAGGACATTATTGTTCAGTCTGCAAGGCCTTATGGCCAGAGGGCTGTCCTCAAGTCTGCTCAATACACCGGTGCTCATGCAATTGCTGGGAGGCATACTCCTGGTACCTTCACTAACCAGCTCCAGACTTCATTTGGCGAGCCCCATCTTCTGATCCTTACCGATCCAAGGACTGATCACCAGGTAAATCCGGCCACTGCAATAATTTGAACTTGTTTATGCTTGTTGATTGTGTAATAATCCTTGAGTTTTTTTGTTTTTTGGATGATTAACTTTTGTCATTTGGTATTGCTTGTCTTGTAGCCTAAAAAGGATGCAGCTCTTGGAAATATCCCTACCATTGCTTTCTGTGACACTGATTCTCCCGTGCGTTATGTTGATATTGGCATCCTGCGAATAACAAAGGGAAGCATAGCATCGGTTGCTTCTTTTGTCTGTTAGCAAGAATGGTTCTGCAGATGTGGGGTACAAAAGGGCACAAATGGGATGTTATGGTGAGCATCTATAAGCCAAAAAAAAAAAAAAAAACAGTTTTGAAATCCCAAAAGTTGAAAAAACGAAGTGCTGGAAAAGTGTTTATGTGTTATGGTTCAGTATTCCCTTTGGGCATTGTATTTACCTTCCACTGTGGTTGGATTTCTCTTTTGGTGCATGTT
Organism: Bruguiera parviflora; assembly: GCA_019804595.1. Taxonomy (NCBI): domain Eukaryota; kingdom Viridiplantae; phylum Streptophyta; class Magnoliopsida; order Malpighiales; family Rhizophoraceae; genus Bruguiera; species Bruguiera parviflora. Next base: position 10,825,954 of record CM034051.1, on the reverse strand, counting down.
AAGTGTTAGTTATGAATAGGTCCATGTTTGATTTGATTGATGTATTTTCCGTGTGCAGGTGGACTTATTCTTCTACAGGGAGCCTGAAGAAAGCAGGAAGCCAGAAGAGGAGGGTAGAGTTGCTGCTTCTGATTTTGCACTTGCTGCTCCTGAATACGGGCCAGGCCCAACTGACTGGAGTAGCACCATTCCTGATGGCCAGTGGAAGGCTGATGTGCCTCAACAGCCTATTGTGCCTGCTCCTGCTGCCAACCAACCAGAGCAAGGTATACTCCTTGCGGATTACTTTGATTGGTCAGCATCTGGAAATCAATTTACATTGAGAACTTTTTTGAACTGGTCATTTTCATTTTTTGTATAAAATTAGTTCAATGCTGGGCGCAAAATTTGTTGCTATGCAACTATGTCATCCATAATTTTCTCATTTGAAGTCATGTACTGCAGTTCGATAGCTGCTGTGTTATACAGTGAGTGATGAGAACCATGGAGATGATGGGTGGAAGATTTCAGAAGATACAAAAAATCCAACACAAGCTAGAGCTTCAATTGATGCAAGAGGTCCATTGCAAATTCCAGAAGGCCCAATAACGCGAGCTAGGGCCAGAAAGATCAAAGAAGCACTAAATGGGCTGATTTTGGACACTCAAGCCAACCAGGCTTCAAATGGTGCGAATTCAAGTCTTAAAAGAAGCCCAGGCCTATTTCATATAATTGGACTACTTAAATAGGTCAAAATAAGTGATAGAATTCACTCCTAAATAGGAGTTCAATGTATGTGCTGGAAGTAGTCCGAAATCCCTCCAAAATAGGGATTTCTCCTAAGTAGGAATTTTACCTCTTTTAGGATTGTTATCTAAGCCTATAAATTGTAAGCTTTGGAGATATACAACTTTGAGTGAAATAAACAGCAAGGGTTTTTCTCCCTCGGTTCTTTCAAGAACTAGAGAACTTATCAAGAAGTAATTCTTCTTGTGGCGTTCAAATCGACTTATCACTCCCAATTCCTTCCTTTTCTGGAGTGTGGCGTCCATATCCTTCTTGAATACCCTAGGTTCGTCTTCCTTCGAATATTGGGTCTAGGGTTTGTGTCATTCACCTCTGATTTAGCTTTCCTGGTTGTTCTTTGATTCATTGTGTGCGTTGGGTCCCTAAGCCACGTCTTTTTGGGGTTTTCCGCATCAGTGAGTTGGTGACACTTTTTGTGATTTGTTTTTCCTTCCTCTTGTTGTCCGACATCAGATGGATTTTCGGGTGGATGAGACGCTGCAGTACCACCCGCAGCTGCTGCCCCTGCAATTGGCTGGGAATGAGGGGACTTTGCAGTTGACCATGTTTCTTGTTTTGAATTATGAGTTAGTATGAAAAGAGAATAGGGATGTCAATTGTGTAAGAACATGGGTTTTGTTTCATTCTTTATTGTCACGGTTCAACACCAGAAATTGGATACCAAATTTTGATGCAAACGTTGGTGACATGTGACGAGCTTGTCATCTTTTTTGATGGATCTCTAATGGTTATGTTTTAGTGTAATCTCAACGATGCATTGGAATGCTGCCATGGTTTACCTTCATAAGCTTGACACCCTCTGTTTGTTTATTTTCAGCTTCGAACTCCGCATTAATACTGGACTGAACTGATTTAGCTAAACAATTAGAAAGAATTGATTTAGCCAAACAAATAGAAACAATCGAATCACTTGTACTTGTAGTAAATTAGGGGACACGAACAAATTCTCATACTATTTCAAATAATATTATTAAAATTTATATCCATCTGAAAGTTTAGTTCTAACCCATTGCACGGTGAACCACATTCATATTCTAAGCGGATGTGACCCATTACATGGTGACCCACATTCGCATTCTAAGCGGACATGAGATTTTTGCATCTCAACGGATACTAACTAATACAAATAAATAAATACCATTGAACAATGGGAAGAATAAGATATATATATATATATATATATATATATATATATCAAAGATAAAAAAGAAAAAAGATGAAATTAGAATCCTCATCTCTTAATACAAACTCTGAGCTCTTGAAGCGAACCAAACAGACGGTATGGAAGAAAAAGGATTCTTTATAGTTATCGTGACCCCTTGGTAGGTCTCACTGGGTTGGGCCGTACTAGTGCGATTCTTTCTTCCATTCCAGTTGGGCTAATAAAACTTGAAAAAAACAAAAAACCTCGGACACTCGGACCAGCAAACAACGAGTGATGGATAATGTTTGGCTACAGCCGCACCAACGCACTGCCGCCGAGGCGGCCTGGCCTTAACCTAAGTAAGCTACGGCGAACATCACACCCACAGAACCAAAGAAAGAAGCAAATAATGCTTCTTGGGCGGTCTTTGTTTTGTTGTAATTGTAACGGGAGATGTTCTTCACTTCTGTGGCTGACTTTCAGACTAATGAATATGATGCCTTCTTCTTCTTCTTCTTCTTCTTCTTCTATGAAAATGAATCCCACCACCACAGCCATCACATCCCAATTATACCAAACTAATACTTCCCACAACTTGTCTCCAATTATGCTATTATCCTCTTCTTCTTCTTCTTCTTCTTCCCAAAAATTTCATCTTTCAAGCATGGCCGCAGCTGCCTCCAAGTTTGGTTCTTCTGCTCGCTCTGACCCGGTTCTCCCTTTGCCCGACTCCATTGATCCGCCGGACCCCTCACAGTTAAATCTTGTGGTCGTTTCTTTCTACAAATTCGCTGACTTTCCTGACCACGCTGATTTTCGGAACCCCTTGAAGGATCTCTGTCAGCAGCTGGTCTGTACACTTTTCCCTTTTTTAATCTCTTTCTCTTTTCTCTGTACTCTTTCCTTTATTATCATTGCTTATCCATGTAAAATTGCGTCTTTTTCATTACAAGGGATTTCCACTAGGTTGATTAGCTGTTAAACAACTTATTTTTTGTTTGTGATGTTCTGTTCTTTTCGATGTGGTTGCTATGTGAATATATCCCCAGCAGATTTGCACCTCGCCAAGCTGATGCTTTTCAGCGTGTTTCAGGTGGTATCATTCTTGCACCTGAGGGTCTCAATGGCAGCATTTGCGGGACCAGGGAATCTGTGGAATGTGTTCTTGAATTCATCCAAAGGGATGACCGGTTAAAGGGTCTGAGGCAGGTGGAATCACCCGTTAGTCCCGAGGACGAAGCCATCCATCATCATGGACACACCACTGCTTCTCCTCTTGCAGCTGGTGAAGATGCACCCTTTCGCTGGGACCATGTCCGGGTCAAGCTGAAGAAAGAGGTCCTGCCTTTCTGTTTTTGCATTTTTTGTTTTCTGAACCTACTCATGGGGAGAATTGTAATGAAGGGTGTTCTTATTTGGATTTTCCTTTATGTGATGTCTGAGCAGATTGTCACTCTTGGGATGCCTGCTGTCTCGCCCATCGAAAGAGTTGGCAAGTATGTGAACCCCTGGGAGTGGAATGCATTGATTAGTGAACCAGATACGGTGGGTCAATGATATTTCAGTATAATTCCGACCTGTTGATTGCTGTTTGTTCTAGTGGAGTATTCTTTTGAATTGTGAGATTTGTCAAATTGATGTTTGTTTCTTTTGGAGATTAGTTACTTTTTCTATGGATTTATTTGTTTGTTGCGAACTACTTTCCTTGCTTGTTTCCTTTATCATGGTTCTCATTTAATTTTGTTTATTTAAGAATGCAGACACTTTGTTGAGTGAATTGATTTGGAATTGGGGGTATGGATGTTTTCTTTTCTAAACAGAAAAGAACTTTTGAGTCTTTCAAGTACATAAGAAGTTGTGATAGTTCTTGCTTTCTTTTTTCTGATGGAACTGACGAGTTCTTGCCCCAACAGTTGGAGATGCACCAAAATTCCTGCATTGAAGTGCTTCGTGTATCATGCCCAAGTATGTTAATAACATGTGGAAACCACGCTAGCTTATTGTACTTACGATGGCTGTTTGACAGTGTAGAAAATTTGAATTTTCCCATTTTCACAATCTTACATGGCTCCTACTAGAATGTAGGAACTCAGTGTCATCTCAACTCTCGAGTATTTTTGAAACATTTTCATCAAATTAAAACTTATTGTATAGGTGCACAAGCAGTGCTGAGTTCAGATTTGTGTTTACTAACAATCACAAGATTCTGGGCTGCTATTTTTCTTTGCTTTGCTAGGCTAATCTAGCTGTTTGATCTTAAACACAGATGGTGATTGATGTGCGGAACAAGTATGAAACTAGGATCGGGAAGTTCAAGGGAGCAGTTGATCCTTGCACCACAGCTTTTCGGGAATTCCCATATTGGGCGGAAGATCAGTTTCAACTTGAACAAGCAGCACGGATGAACTTTTCAGATGGAAGCATGGATGATAAAACAGAGTGTTTGAAAGACAAAATGCCTCAGCGAGTTGCAATGTACTGCACAGGAGGAATTCGATGCGAGAAAGCATCAAGCTTTCTCCTCGGTAAAGGTTTCAAAGAGGTGATTCTGCTTGTGAGTTCTAGCTTATCCATGTTCCGGTGACCCTTCTCATTGAAATGATTTATGGTACTGGACAAACTGTGGTATTGAGCTCTGTGGTCTCATTCCATGAGACCCCAATTGGCATTATTATAAATTTCCTCCTATAACATTGGTTTGGATGTTTTGATGCAATTTACTAGCCAAATCCTGAAGTAGTAGGATTAGCTAGGTTGAGACGATTTGTTTATTTATTTATTTATTTGATGAGCCAGATGTTTCATGTTTGAAGTTCTCTTAATTTGGGTTTTGCATGATAGCGCATATTATATATCGGGGTGTTTGGAGCTCTATATTTCTAGTAGTTTACTTGTTCTATTCATATCCTGATGCTTCAATCTGAATTCCTTGCCAGGTTTATCATTTGGAAGGTGGAATTCTGAAGTACCTCGAAGAGGTTCCCGAGTCAGAAAGCCTGTGGGAAGGTGAGTGCTTTGTGTTTGACAAGCGAGTCTCTGTTGAGCATGGCTTGGCACAGGGAACATTCAAGCTTTGCTATGGATGTAAGCAACCAGTGAGCGATGCTGATATGGAAGCCCCGGAGTGGGAATACGGAGTTTCCTGCCCCCACTGTTATTCATCCAAGTCTGAGGAAGAAAAGGAGCGGGCAAGAGCTCGTCAAAGGCAGTTTGAGACCTGGGGGATTATTGGTGGTCCTGATAAGGGCCGGAGACCATCTTGTGAACCAGATAGTACTGGTACTGATAAGAACAACTTGTGATGGGCTTTTTAGTTGAGCTTAGCTTTGCGGCGACCGCTATGTTTTTCAAGTTTTGATTGGATACTTGTTCTGGGGATTTGCATTGAATCTATTTCCATTGGTTTTAAGCAGACTTGATAGAACGCAAAATTGCTAAGAAAATATGGGTCCAGTACTGCAAAAACTCGAAAGTACGTTTTACCCCAATATGATGAACGAACAAGAATCAGGCACCAGGCTAGTCTTAGATTTACTCCCGAGCTCTCGACTCACTCCAAACTCCAAAGCATAAGAGTTGTGTTAATGATGGAATACAAACGTGCATCCAACCTCTTAATAGTGTTCTAACCAACCGAAGTGTTTTTAAAAAAAAAAAAAAGAAAAAAAGAAAAGCATTTTAATAATGTAATATAAATTTATGTTTTTTCTTAATTCACTCCCTCTTATCCCTGCAATAGAATATTTATTTTTTGATATGTTATGACAATAATTTTTATTATAAAAAAATAAATAAATAAATTTTTAATTAATAAATTTTAAGAGAATATTATTAATTTTATAGCTAACAAATAGATGACTTTAAAGAAAAATGAAAAAAAAAAAGCATTACAAATTAATTAAGCACAACCCATTATTTAGTTTCGTCTGGCTCGGAAAATTTTATTATACTATTTATTTATACTTATGCCGATTTTTATTTTTATTTTTTGGTCGTAAAAAAAGAAGAAAAAAAAAACACAAAAAACAAAAAGAAACAGAAAGGACGGTGGGTAGAAGAAGAAAGAAGAAAAATAGATGAGGCCCAATGAAGATGGGCTTTTGTTCGCGCACCCATATAGTCATCTGACCCTCTCCCCCCCTTCTCTCTCTCTCTCTCTTTCGCGCAAAGCCTTAAATCAACTCTGCAGCCTCGGCGGCGGCGCCACTTCACCGTCCTCTATTTCCAGCCGTCGGTGGCTGACCTCTGCTGCCCTTCATCGGCTGTCGGTTCTCCATCTAGTTCAGACACAAGTTCTCGGTTAAGCGGTTCTGAATTTGTGAGCTCGGTGTTGAGAAAATGATGGCGGAAGAGGAGGCAACGCCGGCTTTGACGTATATACCGGAGGTGGTATTGAAGAAACGGAGGCACAAGGAGGAGTCAATAGCGCTTACTAGGAAAACCCAGTTGGAGTTGGGGAAGTATGGAGGGAATAAGAGGAAAAAGCTGGAGGACATCAAAAGGCCTGAGCAGTTTGTCAAGGAGTTCAGAGACAAGGTATATATAATAAACCCCAACAATTTCCTTTCTTTTCTTTTCTTTTCTTTTGGAACGTTTTGTTGTGTTCAAATTAAAGTAAAGTTTTGTTCTTTTATGGAGATTTTGTTGTTCGTCTGTTGCCTTGCTCGCTTGAGATTGGTTTTTCATGGTTGGTCTTGAAGGCGAAACAATTTCCCTCCTTTTTTCTTCTTTTTGAAGGGTTTTTTTTTTTTATTTCAATTTTTTGTGTTCAAATAAAAATGAAGTACTGTTCTTTTATGAAGATTTTACTGTTGGTTTGTTGCATTGCTTGGTTGAGATTGGTATTTCTAGTTGGTCTTGAAAGTGAAAAAAGGTTGGATATTGCCGCCATGTTTAACTTGTCTTTGGGTGACATATAGGCATATATCTGTGCTTATAGACCTCCATGAGTGTGTATTTGTCTTTGGTCAATTGGTTCCAAATCAACACCAATATAGCCATCTTTTTGGGAGCGGTGGATGTATATTTCGAAAATAAGGAAGGTATCCATTACATAATGGATTTAGGATCATGATAATAAGGAAACTGGGATTTTCAGAGTTTGTTAATTGGTCTTTTCACAAGTTCTTTTACCATGTACAAGTACTCATTTTATTCAAAAAGCAGGCCCTAAGAACCTCTCTGTCCAACTGGCTCTTTTAACCGGGGTCTGAAAGCATGTGCTTCATATGCATAGATGTAGAAATCTGTACTCCCACTTTTGAAATTTGCTGTCTCTTTTGTTAGCCTAGATTTTTTTTGGACATTTTATATGACATACATAGTGTTGTAAAAAACTAGATCCATGTATCTGTTTGGAGCCATAAAGAATTGATTGAGCGCACAACTGAGACTTGCAGTAACATATAACCTGAAGGACTGTATATTATTCAGTAAAAATTAGTTGTATGCTGTTTGATATGTCATCACATGCAATTTCAATCTGTGTAAAACATGTTGTTCTTTGGATAATTGCTAACTGGTCATATTTTACTTAGGAATTGGACCTTATACGAATGAAAAAGAGGGCAAAGAGGCCTGTACCAGCATTGTTGACAGTCAATTCAAAGGTGCTATTCATAATTCGCATTCAGGGGTAGGTTGCTATTGTTTTGAGATGAGTCCTTTCAGGTTTTTTGCTAACTGTTCCTGCATCTGACTTTTCCATTTGTTTTCAGAAAAAATGACATGCACCCAAAAACCAAGAAGATCCTCTGCAACTTAAGGTTGAGGAAAATTTTTCATGGTGTCTTCTTGAAGGCAAGTACTGCGTTATTAGAAATGCTTCAAAAGGTGGAACCATATGTTACGTATGGGTATGATTCTTAAAGCTCTGTTTATATATTTTATGGAACATGTACAGCTTCTGGATGATGAATGTAATGAGAATCTCAAAAGACAGGCAAGCATGGGTTATGAGTAAATTCATGACTCTAATTTAGAAGTCACTCTAACTAGACCTTGTAAGTTATTGTTTTGGGTCACTTTGACATTAGATTGTAGTGCTAATTTCCTTGCAGCTTACCTTGTTGTCTTCATTTGGGTGATTCAACTCACAAATTATCTTTGCTGGATCTTTGCTTGTGTTCTTTAGTTGATTTATTTGGACTGTCAAAGATTATTGAACTGTGTGAATTCTTCTTCTGTCTTTCTTTGTTATGGATTTGGAATTGGCAGCCAGAACAGATGTGAGGCTGATAAAAATCTTTTCTGATTGTTATCATATTTGGTTTTCTCTTTTTTGGTCTTAAAATTGTAGTTGAATTCGTGAGCTGACCTGAACAGTGCCTCATTTATTTTGCTTTGCGTTGAATTGGTTGAGATTGTGGACATTTTATTAGTTTTAGTTGCTCCCTGCTGGTGTGGACCTTCTCTGTACCTCTAACCCTATTGTCATTTAGAGCAACACTTTCACCTTCATTCATGCTTAAAGATTTTTTTTGTTTCTTTTGTTCCTTCTCTTTTATTTGTTGCATTGCCCTATTTTTTGGGGTTTGGTGGGGGGTGGGGTGTGGGATGGTGGGGTGGGTGAGGTGCTAGGTGTTACAACTTTCAGGTCTATCCTCATGTTATGAAGGGATATGTCCTTAACTACATTAGCAGTGGTCAGGTTTAGCCTTAATTGTAGCAAAGTGAGGCTTGAGACAGTCGGCACAAAGCATAGTCTTTCTACAATCCTAAATTATTGTTTGCAGTCGATAACCTGTCCTATGGATTCTTTCACACCATAATCTTAAATCACCTTGCTTAGTATGAGGGCAAATGTTAGCATTAAGTGCTAGTTTTATTTTATTTTATTTTAATTTTTATTTTATTTATTTGGTAAGTGCCACTGTTGGTTAGCATATAAAACACTGTAAAGGTTGAAAAACTGGTTCTTTCAGACATATTGTTCAAGAGTGCATTGGCAAGTTGGAAGTTTCCCCTTAAAATTAAAATCATCTTTGCCTATTTTAGGACTACAAAACAACATTTAGCTTAAAAAAAAGTAGACATATTTCCTCCCTTATATTTTTGCCTTCGGAATCAGAAAGTGTATGTGCAGTGATACTTGGTCTTTAGCTGTAGGACACAATATTCTGTCATCCACTTCATTGCGTTTACAAGATTCTAGCTGTTCTCTTGTGCAGATATCCAAGCCTTAAGAACATTAGTGAACTGATATACAAGAAGGGTTATGGAAAGATAAACAACCAGAGGGTTGCTCTGATAGATAACAACATAATTGAACAGGTAAAGTTCAATCCCCCTAAACTTTCGGCTGCTTTTAAGTGAAGAAGCTTCACAAGTGTCTCACAGCACGTGACTCATGCATTTGACAGGCATTGGGGAAGCAGGGCATCCTCTGCCTGGAAGATATCGTACATGAAATAACTACTGTTGGTCCACATTTCAAGGAGATCACTAGCTTTCTGGAGCCGTTCGCACTCAACAAGCCAAAAGAAGGATTGCAGGGGAGGAAAGCTTTGTACAAGGATGGGGGAGATACAGGCAATCGTGCAGATCAAATTAATGACTTAATCAGCAAGATGAATTAAATTCTTGAAAGTGTACCGTTGCCTCACTGACCCGGAGGCTTGTTTTGGGACTAATAGTAGAATCGATATCATGTGTTGGGTACTCTTTTGTGTTTTTAAGTCGCTTTGTTTTGCTGTTGTCACCTAGTCGGGACATAATCTTCTTTCTCTAATCAGATTGGTGTTGGGCTTGTTTGTTCAAATTGAGTTATTGCATAGCTTAATAAACCACGAATTCTTATTATGCCCCAAAGGACTTGGATATGAACCTACACCATACAAGACAGGCCATGTGAATCGGCTCCAAAACTGGGTAGTCACTTTCGCAACACCACTTGGGTGCATAAGATGTTGGAAAACAGAATGTTTAATGTCGTCCGGTCGAGTCGGGAGGGAGAGAGAGAGAGGGACATTTAACTGCGAGTGAGGTTTGAAATCTTAGATTTCATCCCACTCTAGAGTCTCGGCCGTAGTGTGGCCTTGATTGAGCAAGCCTGTCATTGCCTTCACAGACAATCATCTTTAACATTGGTCTTCAACAACAAAGGACGAATAATCCAACCGAGTCTCTCTAACGCATTGGATGTGATACAGAACAGTAATAAGTGGATTTTCAATTTGGCCAAAATTTTGAAGGCAGGCTTTTTTGACCGTGTTCTTGACGTTGCTGCATGTCAGCGTCTGCTGAGTAGCCTCGAAACATTAACGCGTCAAACAGTAAGGTATGGCATACTTTCCTGGGTGAGCGATTTGGGGAAGCACGAATTTCAATACTTTCTTACAGGAGTATGGGTCTGGGTTGGCTGTTAACTATTATTTCCTCACGCTTTAGGTTATAAGCTATTCTGCACATGTTGGCTAGTTTTCTGTTGTGCTGCATATGTTTGAGATACGTGATGATGTGCCTTAAAGCTAATTTGATGATTTCCTGCTATGATTGAAACAATGTGCTTTCAATTTATTAGGCTTCTCCCTGTATCCTTAATCCTTCTTAGATTCTCTGTTGGAGTTTGTGCATATTCTTATGCTTATTAATAACATTCCTGTGTTGGTGTCGAGTGCGCATCAACAGAAAGGTCTGTTTCCAGGTTCAATGGCTGCTGAACCGTTTTTATCTCAATGAGTTCCAAGAACTGGCTGGACAAGCCCTCCCAAAAATGCACCGACTTCTACAGTGGGGGTGCTGAGGACCAGTATCCACTAGAAGACAACGTGAAAGCATTGGAAAGAATTACGTAAGATCCAAATTGATGATCAATTTAGCTGGTAGGAGATTTACCATCAGATTCTGCGGCTTCTCAGGTTTCAGCCGAGAGTTCCTGTGGATGTCAGCAGAATAACATTGTCTACCACTATATTGGGTTACCCTATGGCAGCTGCTATTATGATAGCTCCAACTCCAAGGCAGCATGGACTAGCTCACCCTGAAGGTCTTTAGCTCTGACATAAGAGATCTAAATTGTGCATAATCCTCCATCTCTTTTTTATTTTTTAAAGGCTGTTCTGTGTGTATGCCAGGAGAGCTTGCCACTGCCAGAGCAGCAGCTGCATCCAATACCACAATTGTGTTTATCTACTAATTGTCTACATTTTTGGCTTCGGTGATTGAATATTGACTTCTTCTTCTTCTTCTTTTTGTTGTAGGTTTTTACATCTGCGGCCTCCTTCAGCATGGAGGAGGTTGCTGCCAGTTGCAATGCAGTTCGATTCTTCCAACCATATGTGCTTGGCCTTCAGTGAGCTTTTTCTAGTTTTTGTGCGACAGATCTTGCAGCATCATTAATAGGTACTAAATTGTATCTGATTACCAGGAGTCATGTGAGGACAGAGCACGAGAGACTCCAATCTATGGTGTAGTATTGTTTGAGTCATTGGCAGTATCCTGGATGGACGGTGAAGCCTGACCATCACTATAGACTTGTGTGTCAAATAAGTGGAAGCAACTCGGCTGCTATTTGTTTAAGTGGGCCTTTTTTTATAGGTTGGCATTGCAGTGTAGTATAAGGCTTATCCACACCTTTGACGTAAGTTGATTTGAGAAATGATGCAAGCTAAAATTAGGAATGACAACGGGACGGGGCTCCTAAATGCACATTCTGAAACATGGGGTGCTGCACTCTTGGACCCATCCAGAACGACGGTTAACCATATATATAATCAGTCCATTTGTCATAATTGGTGTGGTCTGAAATAACGTTAGGAGCTTAGATATACTGAAAAAAGTGAGTCCATTTGTCACACTTATGAACTCTTAGGACAGTTTCTGGGAAAGTATAGTCCTTTAACCATTCATTTATCCAATACAGAAACAAATCTGTACAATTAGCTCAAGCTTCAGCAGTGGAAAATGGAGCAATTGCCCTCAGCATTTGTCTCTTACTTCCACCGGTCGGTTTTCCACAGGTGGATTCTACATATGGGAGTGGGACTCGACAAATAGTAGAATAAAAGGTCTACTCAAAGCTTCTCAAACAAGGGTCCAAAAGTCTGAAAAGGGTTGCAATAATTCGGTGGCCGTACATCATTATTCCCAACGAAGTGGAAGACAGAGCTTTAGAAAGAGGATAAACGAAAAGGAGAGTCCCCAAATATTAACGACAAGGTTACCGCATTAATTGACAAAATTATGAGATAAATTCACATATTATATAATTGTGGTGCATACACGTTTTAGGATTTTGGATGTAAAATTAAAAATATACATTTAATTTAACATAAAATAAACTACGGCTTATTTAAAAAGGAAGAAATGCCAAGAATATTCCAAGCGCTTTCAAAGTATTTACGTGTAATGGTCGAAATGGGACCCCCTCATCGAATACCATCTCTCACGCCGAAGCTTCGGCCTTCCGAGCAAGCTGCGAATTATCACCTCTGTTAGGCTCCTATAGTGCACACCCTCCTCAATCCCGTTTCATGGTTTTGAATCCATGGCGGTTGAAATAGCCGTGACTGTACTGATAGAGAGACTACAAGATCTTCTAGCCCAAAAGGAAATATTCTATCCAAGATTGAGAAGCCAGGCCAGTTGGTCCGTCAAGAGGCTACAGTGGCTGCAGACATTTTTATCAGAAGTAGAAAATAAAAGAGCAAGTGGCACCCAGCAAAGGTTGTTCATCGAGCTTCTGCGCCATATTTACACTGCAGAAGATAACATCCAAAGCTTCTTTCTTAGATCTTCTCTAAGAAGTCCAAGCCTCACGGTCATAAAGTTGAACCCTTTTGCCTTCTTGGGGTCTGCCTGGAACCAAGTTCTTTTGAGCAAAGAGATGGAAAAACTTACAACAAATTTAAAGAAGTTTTCGAGCCAGTACTCAGAAGGTAGACCGGATCAACCAGTTACAAACGAAGATGCTAGGGACCACAATCGGATTAGGCCAGCCTCGGGGCACCAAAGTCATCATCCTCAGCGCTGGAAACGCATGGCTTCTTTTGTGGAAGAAGCAGATGCTGATGTTCTAAAAGATCAAGAACAGGAGTTAATTGAAGTAATACTTGGAAGCCACGAGTTCCCTTTTGTTGTCTCTGTTGTTGGTGGAAGAGGCTCTGGTAAGACAACCCTTATGAGAAGGATTTGCAATAGAGTTGATATTAAAAGGCAATTTGAGAATTGCCTTGCTTGGTTCAATGTTTCTAATGAATATGAAGAAAGAGACCTACTGATGGGGATCTTAACACAATTCATGGTGTGCAAGAAGGAAAAGACATTGGCACTCGAGTTGCTACGAGAAAAAGTCCGCAAAGTCTTACTTCAAAAGAAGTACTTAATTGTTTTGGATGATGTCTGGTCACCAGACGTTTGGGAGGATCTCAGATTTGCAATTCCACATTCATCCAATGGTAGCCGGGTCGTTCTCACTACTCAAGATGCGAATGTTGCGCATTATTTTGATTCATGGATGTCATTCTCTCTCCAGCTACGCCACCTGACCGACGAAGAGAGTTGGACATTATTCTTGAAGAAGGTCCAAAGAGGGGAAGACAGCTTGGGCAGTGCGGGTTTGTTAAGCCTGAAGGGAAAAATCCTGAAAAACTGTGGTGGTGTTCCTCTTGTAATTGTTATGCTTGGCGGTCTGCTTTCTGTCAATCAATTGAATTATCAAGTTTGGTCAAGATTGATTGATCATGGATCTTTTGATGAAGATCCATCAGATTCCATGAATATAGTTGCTGTGGGATATGAAGACCTACCTTCAGCATTAAAGCCTTGCCTTCTTTATTTGGGTCTATTCCCCAGATCATATGAGATCCCAGTTAGGAGACTGTTCCGGCTTTGGCTCGCCGAGGGACTAGCAACACCAACTGCAGGCCAAAGCATGTCTCCTGAAGATTTGGTGGAGACATACTTTGAAGAGCTGGTCAACAGGAACATGATTGAGGTGGAAAAATGGAGGTTAGATGGGAGCCCCAAGAAATGCCATATGCCTGGTGCACTATATGATACACTCTCTCAGGATGCCATAGCTAAGGGATTTTTTCACATCCACTGCAACTTGGATTACGAGAAAGAACCACAGTTCAATGTGCAGAGGATTGCTGAATACCTGGACATTAAGAGCTATCCTTCATCAGATCCTTACATTCAGCATTTACGTTCATATATATCTTTCAACACTCGCAAAGGCGATGCGCCTGCAGATGAAGTAGATAAGCTTCTTAATAAGATTGTTGCTAAGAGAGGCTTTGGATTGCTTACTGTACTTGATCTAGAAAACATCTACAAGCCATTGCTCTCTGAAGCACTTGGAAAACTACTGTGCTTGAAGTATTTAGGCCTGAGATGGACCTTTCTGGATTCAGTTCCACGGGCTGTTGGCAAGTTGCCTTGCTTGGAGACTTTAGATGTGAAGCACACGAATATTACTACTCTGCCTGTTTCCATATGGAATGCAAAGAATCTCAGGCACCTCTACATGAACGATATTCACATTGATATGTGCACAAAAAAGTCACCCTGCAGTGATTCTTTAGCCAATCTTCAGACTTTATGGGGGCTTTTGATAGGCAAAAACAGCTCAGCAATCAATTGGCTGGAGAGATTGATCAGTATCAGGAAATTGGGTTTGACCTGCCATACTTCAACACTAGGGGCAATAACTGATTGGATTACAAAACTGAAAAATCTGGAGTCATTGAGGCTAAGATCAATCAATGAGTTCTATGAACCTTCAGAACTCAATCTGAAGACCCTGAAGGGGCACAAGAAGCTCAATGATTTGTATTTGCTCGGAAGGTTACCAAGGAATGTCAATATGTGGGAACTACTTCCTGAAAATCTGAGAGTTCTTACATTGTCAGTGTCTCAACAAGAAAAAGATCCAATGTCAATTCTAGGAAAGCTGCCTCACCTGCACATTCTCAGGCTTTTTGCTCATTCCTTCCTGGGGAAGAGAATGACATGTCTGCCAGAAGCATTTCCTGAACTCCGTGTCCTGAAACTGTGGATGCTGGGGGAATTAGAAGAATGGAATGTGGGACACAAGTCCATGCCTGTCCTTCAAGAATTGGAGATTAGATGCTGCAGGAAGATGAGACCACCTGTTGGATTGCGGCAGAGTCACTTAGAGGAACTGACATTAACAAACATGCCAGAAGACTTTGTAGCCGATATTAAAGCCATATTGGGCACAGATGTGTTCATCAAGGTACACAACTGGGAATGAGAGTCTTTCTCAGTGAGTCTCAAAATTCTACAGCCCATCTGCTGTGATTTGTGTCCTTCAACTTCGTTCTTAGTTTTTTCAATGTTCTATAAGTAGAATTACAACAGAAGTTGCACTTGAACACTCTTTAGGAGTCTATGTGACAAGTTTTCATTTTGTGTCATCTATTTCATGCATTTGGCCTAACTATTGATCACTTGAACTCTCAGTGCGAAATTACGAATATCAACAATAGTGACTCCTGCAATGTTGTCCATTTTGCATACATCTTACATAAATAAATTAAAGCTGCAAACTTCAGAGACTCATTAAAGATGTAACATGATGATGGTTGGTCCTTGCTCCTGCCCATTGAAGTTTTTTCAAAAGCACAAGCGTGTAATTCATTCTGCTTTTTATGTTTGTGGACCACTAGAGACAACATACGTAATGACTTCATGTATAGTTGTCCAAATTGCACATTATTGCAGACGACTTGTTCTGAGGAAAGACGTTGACTTTGAATTATCAATCATCATCCTTCTACAAGTAATAACAATACCTCATCTTCTAATCAGAGTTACTGTTGAGGGGAACCAGTTTCACAGCTAAGAGTCTAACCTGTTGGGAGAATAACACTAGCGTTCTTTTTTTTCTTTTTTGTTTTTAATGGTAGAAAGATAATACAACTTTGAATTATCTGATAATAAGGCAAGAGGATGTCCAAGATTTGTAGCATTGATTTAGCACAATCCAACTCAAACTCGAAAGTAAGACTTTTATTATATGTGCTCCTTCGATTGAATTCTCAACAATTGCCATGACCTCTGCTAATATATCAGCAGTCAGTTGCAAAATTTTGACATTATATCTAACCCCAAAAAGAAATGATTGTTACGGTGAAGAAAGCGAAAGAAGAACCTATGCTTGAGAAGATTGCTTCAGTTTACAATTTCATACACCAAACACGGTGCTATGTCTAAGAACACATAAATCGACCATGTTTATAATTTGAGGTCTGAGGCACCGATGGAAAACAAGTTATGAAGTGTCAACTGAGAAGTCAATGCATGATTGGAACCAACCAATGCTTATATGACCGGATAACTCATTCTATTAGAACATGAAAAGTGGAAGCTACTCGACCATAACGTATAACCAAGCGGGGTTACGAGAAACATTCAAATATACACAAAGGAGAGACACTGACCCGAAGCTTAACTAATGATCTTGGAGTTTGGAGGCCTTAACAGTCATAAGTTACTTTGCTACAACAACCTGTTGCAAAGGGTAAGCAAAGAAGGCTGTGCCGCCCAACAAGGCTTCGCATCCGATGACCGCAAATGCCAAGTAGACCTTTCATCGTCCATCTCCCCCGGCCATTTAAAGTAACTTTATGACTTACCATCTTCGCGACCGCCGTTTCAAAGTGAACATCAAATGGCGAACCTTAAAAAATTAAAACAATTACTCCCTTCGTCCATTTTCTTTTTTTTTTTTTTACTCTAAAACTCGAATTTAAAATTTTTAAGTTTAAAAACGACTTTAATCGTATTAATTTAAAAGGCCAGTGATCTCTTTTTGTCCTCATTCTGCAATTTGCTGCTGCTCCACGACAGATGGACTGGACTAAAAAGGAGCCGGAGACAGGCCCATTAACAGCTCAACTCGATCCAACTCAACATCAAACAAAGTCAACGCTGCCAAGCCGACGTTTCTATCTCTCTGCCCATCCGTCTAACACTCTCCGACGGAAAGTGGAAACTGAAAGCAGAAGATGGCCTCGGAACGAATCCGGTGCTCCTCTTTCTTCTTTGGACCCACGTACGCTCTCCCTTCTGCACCGTCCGATCCCATCGTCTCCGTCAAATCCCATCTCCCCTGTCAGTACATGATTCTCTCTCACCCACTGTTGTTTTGCTGCTGCGGCAGAGATTGACTAGAGTGCGTCATTGCATTTATATGTTTGATATTTTGATGAGCATGTTATTTGAGGTATCTTGTTTTGGGCAATTTATAGTTGGGTTGGTAACAAAAATTGTAACTTTGATGGCTGATGAGGGGGGTCTGCTAATGAAGATCTTACCTTCAATTTTTAAGATGACTAGTGAAGCTTATACAACTTCTGGGTTGGAGGGTTTCTGCCCCTGAGACATGTTGTCTTTCACCAGACACTCTGTGTGTGTGTGTGTGTGTGTGTGTGTGTGTGTTGAATATTCAGACTTCGGCGCTTCGTAATGTAGGGAAGTAAAATTAATGATCATTTGTTTCATTGCCTTACATGAATGTGGGGATATTAAATAAGGGAGGCTCTTGTACGGGGGGCAGGGACAGATTTATGCATCCTTACCTTGCTTTCATAAAAATGCTATTTCTGCAACTCGAACACGTGTCCTCCAGGTCACAACACCAAGGCTTGCCCTTCATTTTGCTTCATTGCCTTGCATCAATGTTGGGATGTTGTAGGATAAAAACTTCCTACATTCTTGTGCTGAATTTGAATGAAGTGACATTGAATGAATTCAAAGTGAATTTCTTGTATTTCTATTGGACCATGTAATTTATCTCTCTTTTGTCTGGGGTAGATACGTTCGGATCAAAATGTGGATGTGCTTCTAGTGTACCATCTGCTTTTTTCCACAAGTTTCCGGACAGCAGAAGCATACCTCCAAGATCTATATTTAAAAGAAGTTCTGATGCCATTCAAGTGCCAGCTGTTTATGAAACATTTTGTCAACCACTTCCAGCTCTTCAGGTATGATGGTGAGTCCTCTATTCATTTTTTGTCTTTCATTCTCTCATTATGATGTTCTTAATAGTTGCTTTTGCATGATTCATAAGAAACATTTAATGCAGGGAGCTTGAAGAAATATAGATTTCACAATGCTAGGCAGTACTTCTATTCTAGTGCATATGCTTATATACAAAGCAAATCATTCCATTGGTGGCATCATACATGGATAGTGAAGCTTACTAAGCATATTCTTTACATTCATTGACATAGATAATAAAAACAGATGAAATCCATTTAATTCCAGAATAAATGGAGTTCAAAACAGATCTATATGTCCCCATAGCCTTTGTATGTTTATTTGTTATGATTAGAGCTTTAGAGATTTTGTAGAGGCACCTATTGGTTCTATCATAACGATCATATTTTTCTTCAATATCATGTTTGCCATCTGGTTGAGTAATGATATAGCCTTTGCAGGAAAAAGCAACATTAAAATACTCGGCAATTGCCTTTCTTGTTAGTAATGCCTTGGTGTGGACTGCACCTTTTGAAGCTTTAGCTGAGACATGTGAGGCCGATAGCTCCATCTTCAACATGCCTTTACTGCTATTTGTAGCCCTCATAGGGGCTACTGTTGGAGGTATGGTGTTATTGTTTCCTTTTCCATTTTCCATTTAAGTTTTTTGAGTCAAGTCTGAAGGTCTTGTTTGTAAACTGGGGAGATCTATGAATGTCAAATCTATCTCTGTAATGGCTTTCTAAGATTACCTCTAGAGCTGTCTTCAGGTTTTCTTTTCTTCCTTCCTTTTTCTTACACCAGCAAGTGTTGTTTTCTTTGCATTTCTCAGTGCAAAGTTTTGGGATCAACACATGCATTTTTCTTTGTTGGAATTGGAAGGTCCTTCATCTTTCGTGCCAAATCTGTTATTGGAACTCTTTGTCATATCCACATTGACAGATGTAATGCGTGCTTGAAGTGTTTACATAACATTAAGGATATGCTTTGTTCCTGCATTAATGATTTAATGCTTGTATCATAGGCCTGCTTGCAAGACAGAGGAGAGGAGAGTTACAGCGGCTGAATGAGCAACTGCGCCAAATAAATGCAGCTTTAAGGAGGCAAGCAAAGATTGAGTCATATGCCCCCAGCTTGAGTTATGCACCCGTTGGTAGTAGAATACAAGAGAATGAAGTCATTGTGGATCCAAGGAAAGAGGAATTGATTGCTAGATTGAAAAGTGGGAAGAATTTTTTGAGAAATCAAGATCCAGAGAAAGCATTTGTGGAGTTCAAAACAGCTCTTGAGCTTGCTCAGGATGTGAAGGATCTGATAGAGGAGAAGAAGGCTGCAAGAGGCTTAGGTCTGTTTCATTCATTTGAATCTTCTTCTTCCTGTCAATCTGTACACTTGCTGTGCAACTTGCTAATGTGTCTGCCTTCTGTTTTGACACAAGCTCTGAAATGTGCTTTTGTACAGGAGCCGCACTGCAGAGACAGGGTAAATACCGTGAAGCAATCAAATATCACTCTATGGTTCTTGCAATCTCTGAGCAACAAGGAGAGGACTCTGGAAACACAGAGGCTTATGGAGCAATAGCAGATTGCTACACTGAGCTTGGAGACCTTGAACGAGCTGGAAAATTCTACGATGAGTATATTGCAAGGTTGGAAAGAGACTAACTCTTTTAGAAAACACAAGCTATCATAAGAAATCGAGGCTGAGTTGTAGATTTTTCCTGGCTCGGTTGTGTTGTCACAGAGCGTCTGTGCATAAAATTTCATTGAATCACCTTGATCTCTATCACCCGGTGTCTCCTAGTACCGCTAATGACTTGGTTAGTTTTACATCTGGTTAATTGGCTAGTCCCACGTTCTGCTTCTCAGGGGTTCGGTTTCCTTGCTCGGCTATAATGTCTTAATGGTTCAGCTCAATTCTCTGTACGAAATTTTCCTTGTAACAGTTCGACCCAAACCCCTTTTACTTATAAGTTTGGCACTCTACTGACACACTTGAGCAGGTTGGTCGAAGCTCAAATCGGCATAGAAATTCATATTCAGGCTCTAGTGTCCTGCCAAGAATACCTCAACATTGTACAAAGAGTGGAAAAGCAACATTAATCACGGCCGAAACACACTTTTGTTAAGCGCACTTTCCATGAAATCGTCATGCAATAAATTTAGAACCATGTTTAGGTTGATTTTGGTTTGAGTATTGTTCATCGAAAGAGTAAGTAAGTAATAAGCACCAGGTCGTCGAAAAAGGAGACAAGTCGGCTACAGAAAGTGACAACCACATACACCAAGTCAATCTTAATAGAAATTCGCAATACAACAAAGAAAAGTTGAAGATACTCAAAGCTTTAAGGCATACCATTCTCCATACTCGACGGTCACTCTCAATTCCCTCTAACCACCAGAATCACTCCTCTCTACTTAGAATATAAGTACCCACCCTACATGGTGGATAACAGAAAAGCATACATATGGTGTATACATCCATACAGATGGCAAGCGCATGATGTAAATATGTGGGCAACAACCTCAGACAGCTGGATAAAGAAATAACAGAAAAAGCTTCCTAATTACTTATAAATCAAATAAACCCGCAGAGGCAGGAAATAAGGGTGGATGGCAGACTGTTGTTACTGATAGTACATGAGTTGCTGGGCAGTAGCAACATTCTGGAACCCGCCATCGTATATTGCTTGGCTTGCCCCAGCAGCACCCATGCCCATTGCTGCTTGTTTAAGAGGATGCTGGCTCTGAGGGTGCATTAAGGCATGAACACCCATCTTGCTCATTGCCAGTTGCCGCTCGTAGGCTAGGATATCAGTGGCTGAGATGCCTGGCAAAGGAGCAGCCGCTGGAGGAGGAAGTGGGTTTGAACTTGTCCCTGGTGGAGTGGGTTTGCTACCCCAGGAGCACTGCAAGAACATAACAAATATATGTAAGTCGGATTCCATGCAAAAGAGATTCACATGACCATGTTGTTACCCGACTAACAAGAAAATACTGATATCATACATTGAGATGGCATGCGCCACTCTCATATACCTTTATTTGCTTCCCACAAAGAAGTGACTGTGCATTTCCCATCTGAATAGCTAGAGCAGCTTCTGCGTGAGTACTGTATCTCACAAAACCAAACCCCTTATCTCGCTGGACACGGACCTCCTCAATCACTCCAGCACCGATAGCATGGAAATGGCGGTGGAGATCTAGCTGGGATACCTGCCAATTCAACAAACACAACAAATCTTTAACAAATTTCCTGTAACTTAATTGCAGGAGGATAACACATTCCCCTCATGTCCAGACACCTTTTTTTATTAAATGTGCCTAGGCCCACTGAGGTGTAGCAAAAGTGTTGGTCCAACAAATGCTGGAAAGCAATCATTGTGTTCACAAGAAAAACAACACGACTAAGCAGCAGAGAATTGGTAGATGGGAAAAAAATGTTTCTTACCTCTGAAGCAAGATTGCCCACATAGACAGTGGTATACTGAGGATTGTTTTCAGGAGCCTCACTGTTTGTTGTCTCCTTGCCATCCTCTGCACAAGCAACAGACAAAACATCAAACTTTTCCATCATAAGCCTATGTGTTACATTAAGGATAAGGCAAATGAAATAACATCCCACACAAAATAGAAGACATGACACCAAAACAAAAGCCAAACCCTCTTGTGGACAAGCATGGGGCTTTGGGCATTCAACAAACTAGTTTCCCACTGTTTAGAACAAACTAATGATATGACTTTAAAAATCTCGATGATCATCCACCATTTATTTCTGTTACATTTAAGTACAATGCAACTGACCTGATGTGCCATTTGTCAGTTCCACCACACTTTTTGCATCAGAACTTTGCTTGTCCTCATTGTTACCAGCACCTTTTGTTGCCCAGTTGCAACGTATCTGTCTACTCCCAAGCCACTTTCCTAGAAAGATGATCCAAAAAAAGGTTTTTCACATCATCACATGTAAAATGAGAGAAGCTAGTTCTTGAATCAATCTGCCTCACTTAGCACCTAATAAGACAATAAAACTACTCTTTCTCCTCATATGAGGGTACCAAAACAAATGCATTAGACATGTTGCCAGCAAGAAATGCTATAATCATTCTAATTAACATAGAAACTTTTCTAGCTGACTTGGTAACTTGTTTTGCTTCATTTTCGTACCTGTTAGGTCATTTATTGCACTCTGGGCATCCTGAAGACAAAATGAAGATGCCAAAATCATCATAAGACCAATTTACTGCACACTGTGAATGCATCAATGGAAACATTAGGCACCTGTTGATTTCGGAAAGAAACAAAGCCAAACCCTCTTGAACGCCCGGTCTTCTGATCCCACATAACTCTTGCATCACTGATAACAAGCACAAAGTCAGAAAGTTGTGCACTTTCCCAACATGAAAACTTATCCAACCTTCTTATTTCAAACTTTTAATGCTTGATAAGTTTAAAATAAAAAAAACCTAACATAGAAATACAAGAGGGAAAACTTACGAACAACTTGGATAAACGGAGAAGCAAGCAAAAAGCATTGCATCAGTAACCTCAGGACTAAGATCACCAACAAAAATGTTGAAGTGACCTGCACATCACAATGACAGCTTGCTTGTGACTGCCAATAATCAGAGTAGCAAAGCTAACCATGAAACTGCAAACAGAAACATGGACTAACCTGATGTATCTTCCCTCTGACCACTAGTATATGCCCAATTAACTTTGATAGGCTGTCCAAACCTATAAATAATATAATAATAAGATACAAAGAAAAATCTAGGGCTTTAGAACAAGATAAAGGAGATTCAGCAAGAAAAGATCCAGAGGAGAATCTTGAGGTGGATGCTTACAGATGCCTTCCATTAAGCGACAAGATAGCAAGAGCAGCTGATCTGCGATCAAAGTAGTGAACAAATCCATAGGATGACTGCAAAAGTAGAAACAAGAAAGATGTCAAAATCATCATTTATTAAGATGGAAAACTAGGACTAAAATAGCAATGTTAAAAAAAAAAACCCCTTGCAGATGGTATACCTTTTCTTTCCTAATAAGCTTGCAGCCTTCAACAGGACCAGTACTTGTAAAAACCTCCTGGAGAAGTGGCTCGGTTACTTGGGTGTGGATGTTTCCCACATAACTGCATTTTTTTTCAAAAAATAAAGAAACTAAAAGTTTAAGAAAAAGAAGAAAAAAGAAAATGAATAAACCTATAAGTGACGTCCTTATTATAAAGAATAAGTGATACTAGACAATTATTAAAAGAAAATCACTCATAAGCACTAATGACACTTGAAGCAATCTCTACATGACAAGCAGAGTTTGTCAGGAGAAAAACACTACTTGTATAATAATGAAAAGGAAAAGAAAAAGCTAAAGTGATTAGCTAGCAGCACAAGCATGCAGATGAAATGGCAAACATGCAAGAGGCCAAAAAACAGAAACAAACAAACAGAACGGAAGGGAAATTTGTCTTTGAAAAACACTCACACGCTCCGGCAAGTACTTGGATCAAAACCAGGAGGCAGATTTCCACTGGGAATTGGCTCAATCTGCAAAAAGAAAATGTAAAAACAAAGAGAAAGAAACCCCCCCCCCAAAGAGAGAGAGAGAGAGAGAGAGAGAGAGAGAAGGAAGTGGAAAGAGGAGTCTGAGCAAAGTACCCCGCTTAAGGTGTCCGCATCTAAATTATTTCAACTTTAAAAAAGAGGTTCTTTTATTTGATGGCAATTGGGAAACATCAATGAAACCAGACATGGTGAAAATATTGCCATTCTCAAATCAAACATGAACAATTGCTTGCTTGACTAATGCTGATAGGAAGAAGACAGAAACCAAGGATCACAGACCCTAATTCAATCCTCCGCTTGTTTTGGCCAAGCCCAGATGAAACAGGAAGACAATAAAATATAAAAATGCAACCTACTAAAAACAACAAGAGTGGTAAGAACCCGCCAGCAAACCAAAAGCGTTCTGCATTCAGCAGAAAGTGACCAATTTCAGGATCCAAAATTTTTTTTATTTTTTTTTAAAAAGACGCAATAATCAAACCATTATGACACTTAAAGAAACAACTAAATTCCAATCTATTGTCTTGTAGATTGTAAATAATACAAATCAAGCAAGTTATATTGGGCAACCAAAAAAAAAAAAAAAAAAAACAAATGGGAATCGGGTAAACTGCAGCAATGGATAACACAGCAAATAGCAAAACCCAGCTTCTCATTCTCTTCCCAACAACAACGAACAAGAAACACGGACCAAGAAATTACCAGCAAAAAAAAAAAAAAACAAAACGAAAACAAATCCAAAACCCTAGCATTTCAACAGTAATACACATAAAAAATAAAATAAAATAAAATAAAATAAAATAAAAACCACATCGATCGTAAAATCTAACTCAAGATAAACAGTCCCAAAGGCACCAGACACAAAGGAAAAGGAGAATAAACAATCAAAACACGAAACTTGAGAGACCGATCGAAAAAGCCCCAATATAAAATAAAAAAAAAAAACCTAACCCTTGACAGCTCAAAGAAACCAAATCCAAACACGAAAAATTAAAAGCGCCTCCACCGATTATTCAAGAACTTCAAAAAACGGGGAGAGAGGAACCTGCGGAGCGGCGAGGAGGCCAGGGTGGTAGAGAGACTGTTGCATCAGAGCTTGCTGCATCAGAGCCTGTTGCTGCTGATGCTTAAGCCTCGGGTGCTGCATTTCTCTCTCTCTCTCTCTCTCTCTATTTTCGGTTGTTTGAAGTGGGGAAAAGCGTGTTTGTTTCCCGAGAAAAAAAGTTGCACTAGCAGAGAAAAAAGGAAGAGAAAGAAAAGAATGTAGATGCACAAACAGATTGATAGATAGAGTTACTGCAGCGATGAGAGTTGTTGTGAAATCTCCGATAGAGAAGTGACACGCGTCGGATGATGTCAGAAAGACAAGACACAATTCCTTCTCGGTGCTGGAAGAGCAGGACGTGTGAGCGTGTGGTTGGGTGAAATCTAACTGGGCTGATCTCTGCACGTAACTTTAGAATTTTTACTCTGGAGGATCCTCTTATGGTTTCGTATTTTTAGAATTACAAAAAAAAAATAAAAATAATAATAATAATAAAATGCGTAACTTCGTTGCTTACATTATGCCATGCGATTGAACATCATCAATGCTGTTAATTGTCTATTTTTAGTTCAATCTTTAACTCTTTTTTTTTTTTATAATTTTATAATTTTAGATAAAATGCAATCATTAACTCTGATCATATATTGATATTTAAATTATAACGTGCAGAGAGAGTTAGTAATAATAGTAATAATAATAATAATAATTATATTTTTAATAAATTTAATATATAAAATACAAAATTCAAGCTCTCCCCACCCCCGGGGGCGGCTCCGCAACAAATGGGGTCTTCTTCTTTTTTTTTTTTTTGTTATTTTCCTAAAATTAGGACCTACCTAGAGGAGAGAAACACACACAATGCTCGGACGAGGGACAAGAAAGACTGAATTTTACTCTTTTTAGCCGACGTTCAATCTGAAAAAGGGAAATTTATGAAATTAGAATCCGAACCCCAATTTCTCTCCTGATCTTTATACGATCGGGCAACTCGAAAAGCGTAATTCGGAGAGGATCGTTTTCAGTAGGCGACGTCTCCGCGGCATCTGACCCCCCAGAAAACCAAAACAAAGAAATTGGGCATGCGGATGAGAAAGTGGATCGAACATATCTCAATCCAAATTGCTCAACCCAACACAGAAATATGGATCCATTCTCTCTCGATTCGGACGCGCCTTCTTCTTATTCTAACAGACGTCTGCGTCATAAGGCCCCCCCGCCCGACCATCCTCCTGGGCAGGAATTCTCTCTCTTTCTCACACACGCACGCACCCGCACAATGGCACGTGGGGGGGGGGCTCGCCACTGTTACCTGAGCTTTTGGGCAATTATGCATCCTCCTAAAGCTCTAGAGGTCAATCCTACAAAATGTTTTCGCCTTGGGCCGCCCAACTCTCAAGTCAATTTATACGCATCTGTTAAACGAGGAAAAAGTAAACGACTCTGCTCACGCGCGTCCAAAGAGTCTTTTTGATGACTGGCATCGTGTCTTCGTGCGACCCGCGAAGGTTGATTCTTCTTCCTGGCACTCTTTTCCACCGGCCAAAAATCAGAACGACGCGTTTGGCAATTTGGCATTACTCGCGATTTCAACACATATTTACGTCAATTAGAGAGAAAATGGCCAGTGTCTACGCGTCGAACATCGAGAGAGAAGATTTTACGGAATTTTGTAGAAATTGTAAACAAACTCGGGGAGACATTGAGACGCCTAATTTCCGTTCTTATTTTCAATTACTAACCCTTTGAGCTGTTGGCTTATATGAACACCCTATTACATGCAACTCACTCGAGAAACAGATAGATAGCGTTTTTTAGAGTTTTATTTTGGGAAATGTAGAGAAAAATCAGATTTATGCATATGATGTTGGTGCTACGCTAAAACTCATTTAAAAAGGGTCATCATAACAATAAGGATAAAAGAAACAATTAAGTTAGTTAATCTCACACGCAGCCAATGTGGAGTCGATTAATCGTTGAACTTATTGTTTGATTGTTTGTTCTAGAGTCGAGTATCCAAAGATGCAATCCAAAAATAATTAAATTCCCGTGCCCAGCTGAACGAGATCGAAAAATTTTCCGTTTCTTATTATTTGCTCATCACAATCCCAACAAACATCAATCAACGAAGAAGAGTTAAGATCTAAGCGTAAGAGAATGAAGGAAAAAATAAAAAACAAACTAAAACCTCCTCAATTTGGCACTAACAAACGCCGGCAATGGAATGAATTAATTACAAATATTCTGCGAGAGCAAAAAGTACACCAAAAAAAAAAAAAAAAAGAGCCATAGCCAGAAAGTTGGGATTTTGAACTGAGTTGACACGCGTATATCCTAAGTGTGTACAACTTGGTAAATTGATCCACTAGCTGTCATGTATCTATAATGTAAGCTCAAGTTGTTTTGCTGATAGGCCTTCTAGTTCAAGCAATGGATTGCTTTCCACTACTGGTTTTGGAGTGGCCGCTGATGGGCTGTTTCTTTGATACGGTGCTCTCGACGCAGTCCTGTCCTTCCTCTTCTCAAAGAATCGATGAAGTGAAGCTCTTCTAGCAATTGGCAGACCTATAAGAACAAGAGAATCCAAAAATTTGTTATTAAAGGCCACAAAGATGGTCAATATCAAAGTACGGAATTGAATTCGGATGCTTAATTTTCAAAGGGCATCATATATGTGTTTACCCGAATCATTAGTTTGGGGTGGCTGTAGTTGAAGCCGGTCTGGGGCATTATTGGAGTCAGTAGCAGTAGGACCCTTGGGATTATGTGCTTCCATGGTAGAAGCAGGAATAAAGCCATTAGAGTTGCTAGCCAAAGACATGATCTGCTTGGCCTTATCAGCTGGAAAATCATTGAAAACTATCACTTGTCCACCATAGAATATAGTCATTCTGGCGGTATCAGAATCCACTGTGGAGGATTTCCCAATTGAAGAGTCCTTTTGATGCGAGTCATGGACCTTTTCCAGATTGGACAACAGATTCATGGTTGTTGTTGGCTGCCTAGATGCTTCAAGACCTGAAATGTTGCAAAATTCCAAGATAGATCCATTAGTCTAAATGGGTAAAATATTACAAAATAGACTATATTTTTGAATACACTCCATGTCTCTAAAATTATTAAAAACAAAAAAGAAAAAAAAAGAAAAGTCCTAATGTAAGTAATCTAAAATTTATTGTCTTATTACTCTTTTTATTATTCAAACATGTGATCTTTAAGTTATAGGAAGATAGACTCGTCATTCTTCTCGTAACTAAAACAAAAACTAAAAAAAATGTCAAAGATTACTTTTTCATTATTGCAAACCCAAAAAAAGGGTGATCAGAGAACCAAACTAGAAACTCCATTCAACTCAAACCCCAGAAATGCAACGAATAAAAACTTGGTGAAACCGAGGTGCCGTTCCCCAAAGAAGACAAGAACTGCTAATACATCATTTTGGGAACAAAATCTAGTTACCTTTAGATTCAGGCGTGCCATTGATTCCAAGCTGGCTAACGTCTCCGAGACCGCCTCCTCTCTTCAAATACTGGCTCAAAAGATTGCATGTTTGGGCAAAGCTCGATCTCTCCGGTGTCTTGCCGGACATGTTGACAAAAGTTGCCAT
Source organism: Bruguiera parviflora (assembly GCA_019804595.1). Classification (NCBI taxonomy): domain Eukaryota; kingdom Viridiplantae; phylum Streptophyta; class Magnoliopsida; order Malpighiales; family Rhizophoraceae; genus Bruguiera; species Bruguiera parviflora. The sequence continues at coordinate 10,797,864 of CM034051.1, read as the reverse complement.
GCTTAATTTGCTTTTCCTTAACCCTCCAGCACAACAATTCTTTACCAAGTGTAATGAAATGAAAAAGCTTTTGCGTGAACAAAGGGAAACCCACTTAGATGACGATATAATCAGGACTTTGAGCCTTCCGCAATTGACCAACGAGAGTCGATCAGAAAGACTTGTCTTTGTCTTCTGTTTGGTGATTACTTGGCAAGGAATCAGGACAAGGGATGAAAATATATATGGGGATCGTTAGGTTCTCTAGCGCGTTCTTTGGACCTGATTGGCTCAAGGGGTTGCCCTTGTCCCCCTTGTCTTTGACCAGTAAGTGGGTTGCTTTTTATTTTTCTCTATACCTTTAAAATTGTATTTGTTTCAAGCACGTTTTTTTTTTCTTTCTTTCTTTGTATCGGAAGAATGTATAGAATATAGAAGAATATTTATGTGGATGATAATGGTGCGGCCGAGAACCTTGTTTGCTATTGATCTTTTTTTTCTCCGTCCGTGTTTGGGGGGGGATTTACAATATTGGCCTTCCCCTGTTGACTCGGATACTTTCATCCCGTCCTTTCCTCCCAGGACGAAGTTAGGGCACGCATAAGAGGAAATTAATATTGCAAAATTCGAATACTATCGTGTAAAGAACCCGCGCCACCGTCGGCATCAAACTCAAGGTGAATGCAGGCTGGACGAGCGTAACGAATGACTTTGATGGACAGACGCGCATTTTCTATCAAAATTTATGGGCAAAGTAACCGTATTTAACGTATTATATATATATATATATATATATACATATATCATGTGAAGGGACTGACATTCCGAGATTTAAGTCCCTGGGGAGTTGTAGCCGTAATTTCCAATCTCGATCTCAAATCTCGATAGCTTTTAATTTATTTTGTGAGGAGAATAATACTAACAATCAACGAACTAAATATTAACGAGAGAACATAACCTCAAATGCTAGACGTATTACTAGTGGCTCCTGTTGTTGAGAGGCTATTTATTCAACAACGAATAGCAACCTTTTAACGACCGATTATTCTACACTTTAAGAATGGATTTGTCATTAATTGCGCTGATCTGAACTGCTTCAACCCCCAACCCCCAACCTCCAACCCCCCCCCCCCCCCCCCACCCCAAACAGACAAACGACGACGGCAAAAGCTTTAATTTAATTTACGAAGGTAATTAATAAGCATCAATTTGGAAAAAAATAAAATAGCCTCCCAACTTGGGAGTGATACGCCCGTCCGACCCAAACCGGGATGGCAAATGCGTAATTCCGGGAGATGGGCGTGACCATATTAGGGTCAATCGAACCGGCGAGCCATCCCTCCAAGCAGAGGTCAAATTACGCAAGAGCCGGCCAGCCTGTGAGTCAGAGTTCTCCATTTTTCTACCACGGGCCGACAGCCGCGTGGGGCCCGCCTGTGGGTGCGGTGGCTGGCTGTTCAGCGCACGTTTCTGTTACCTTGTGCCGACTTCGTTCGATTCGAGACCCGTTGTAGCGCGTGCCGTGCTTTGAGAAACCCCCCCCCCGCCAAAAAAAAAAAAAACAAAACGTGATAAACGATTGCTCGGTCGAAGGGTAATCGGGTAATTTAATTAGTCCTCAGTGGGGTCCAGAGTCAGGGACGCGGACGCGTGTTATGATCGTGTGGCGTCGATTGATTTGTGTTGTGTCACTTCGGTATCCCGTTCGTGGTCGTCGTGAATGCTAATCCGCGCCACCGCCAGCGGCCAGGGCACCGTTTGCACCTTTTCCACGTGATGGCACCAATTTTACTGTTAATTAATTAGTTAATTAACATTTAGCAGGATGAATGAAAAAGAAATTAAAATTAATGCCAGAGTTGCCGAGATAGGATTGCGAAGGAAGGTAAAATCAAATTTTATTTTTTATTTTATTTATTATTATTATTATTATTATTAATGTTATCCTTCCTCCCTTGTTTGAAATTAAGTACCCTAAACGAGGGAAGCAAAGTAGAGATAAAATAAAAACTTTTTATTTGCAGTATTTTATTGTGTTAATTCAATTTATTTACGCTAATTTTTTAAATATTTATATCATCGAATTAATTTAAAAAACTATCATTATTTTTCATTTTAAAAATATAAAAATTATCCTAATTTTTATTTAATTGACTCAAGAGTTCATTCCTCCAAATTAACTTAAGGCATGAAACATTTCAGTCATGAAATGCTCTTAACGAGAATCAACCACGATTAACAAGAAAAAGAAGAGCTACTCTTTTTATCAACTAGGAATAATTTAACTCTTGGTCAATTTTTCCTTTTAAAAAAAAAAGAAAAAGTTTTTTAACAAACATATTTTCCATGCAACAATTTTTTTATGCTATGTTGAATGTTTCTCCAACATGCCAAGCCTTTTTGGGGGGGGGGGTTGTAGTCACTTAAAATTTTAATGTCTAAATTAATTAGAAGTCATTAAGATGATATTACTTAAATGTTTAAAATTAATCAATTTCATGGATCAATTGAAGAGATATCATTGAACTATGGACGCTATATTATTGAAAGTCAATGAACCTTGTCTTTTTTTTTTTTTTTTTTAACATTCAAGCAACATAAACTTATTCATTTAAAAATTCGGTAGATCACAAGAAATTTCTCAATGAACTTATTCATTTAAAACGGCTTGTTTGACCCGTACAGTCCCCCTGGACTGCCTCGAAGTAGGCACGATAAAAACACGAGTGTTAGACTTGGATGTTCCTTGATTGGCCAACCGCCCCCCCCATTTTGTGTTTTTTTTTTTTTTTTTTTTGGCAATTTGACGAGTAAATTATGGAATCATCATATGCCTTTGTTTGCTTTATGTTGCTTGACAAATTCAAACCCCACCAACTAGGAAGGAACACAACGTCAAATCGATAAGGGTCGGCAGATTATATTATAAGCTTTATTTGTCCAATTGTAATACATCGTAAATAATTAAAAATGAAAGTCAGAATATAGAGGAGTGTCCGCATTTGATTTCATTTTGCCCTATGCTAAGCATTAAGGTTCAGCAGAAGAAGAACTTGGTGTGGCTCACAATATATTCGATTAAAAATTGAGATGGCATCTCGCGCGGAGCTTTCTATTGCCTGCGTTACTCCTCGGAGCGCAATATGGGTATCGTATCCGATATCAATTGTAAGGATAAAATTCATATTTATATCCTATAGTTTGAGAGTTTGTGAGAATAAAATCTGTCAAAATGATCATGATTTCTTAATTTTTCGAATTTCATGTTTTAGTAGATACTATATTAATTTACAGTTTTAAAATCATAGAAAATAAAAATTTCTCCTCGAAATTACTATTATTTTCTTTATAGTAATTTGAAAGCAATTATTCATTTTGTTTCTAACACGAAGAAGCGCATGGTTGTTTACTTCTAATCTTGTTGCCCGTTTTAAGGCAACTTGAACCATGCCAATTTTTCATGTTCTGGTAGATTCAAAAAATTTTTTTGTACACCTGGGACATTTTTATTGGCTACGTTAGTTGAATAAACATCGTTGGTCATTTTGTCTTGTTCACGCTAATGGAATAAGGTACGAGAGACGACTTTGGTGCGAAAAAAGAAGAAAATCTCAACAATGGTTGTGTTTGAAGATTTCTGGCTTGCGGATAACAAGTTTTATTATAGGAGAAATTCCGTCGTCATTGGCTGAACTCACTGAATTACGCCTTGAAGGCAATCAGTTTGGTGGGGAGCAAGCAACTTCGATGACATTCCATGTATCGAACAATAATTTGGAAGGATGAATTCGCTGTGGTTGAGCAAGACTCAATGCGAGTTCGCTTCATGGAAATGCTGGCCCCTGTGGGAAAAAGTAAAGTTTGGCAAGGCATGCACAAGCAAAGCTAAGGCATCTTCCGTGACGCTGAATGCTTTTGATTCAAATGCTGCTACATCTAGCATCGGCAGCAATGATATTGAAAAACAAAAAAAAAAAAAAAAAAAAAAAAGGAGAGAAAATTTATGTTAATGGAAATGCAGGCCTTGCAAAAAAGATTATTATTATTATGATTATGTTTCTTGCCTATGAGTATATTTATAGTTTATTACCCACGGAAATATGAATTTCAGCTCTGATTTTATCATGTTTCAAGGTGCATCTCATTACTTTTCATGATATTAGTTGATCTGCCGATTACTACTTTCTTTCAGATGATCCTGGACCATTGCGCGGAGAACTTGGTTGAGTTCTGCATGCCTGAAGGTTGTTCATAGGATCGCCAGAAATTTGAGTGAGTTATCTACATACCGAGCTTCCTTCCTCTTACTTGCCTCCTGAAAATCTCAAAGTCAAGCAATGTCCTCAGAAACTAACCACCAGCCGTTGCTTTCACAATTTGGGTTCAGTCCCCTGATCCGCCCGTTTGTTGCAATCCAAACAATATTTGCGTATAAGGCCCCAGAAGCAGTGTGCACTATGGGGTATCACCAAAATGTGATGTATACTTACTGCCTAAAAATTCTTATTCTCGAAACCCTTACTGAGAAATTTTCCTTCCCAATATCTCAGCAGGGACTGATGTAGTCCTATGGGTAATATCTGCAATTTCTGAGGGAAGAGAATCAGCATTGCTTGATAGTTCACTTGGCAAAATGTTACGACTTCTTCACAATGGAGCCGTTTGTGCTGAAACTAATCCTAATCGATGGTTAGACTTAATGGAAGCAACTCATGGGATAAAGGAGATAAACTTGGGGGGTGGTGGCACTGAGGCCAGAAGGATCCAAGTGTTACCTTCACTCAGAGATGGCTATGCAGATGCACCACAGGCCAATGTGTCTAGTCTACAAGAAGGTTTTGGTGAGCATTACAAAAGGAGACATACATCAGACAGCTTCACAGACAGGAGACTCTCGGCATGGTGATTATTTTGTCTTTCCGAGGTTTTTCCTCTTTGGCCGGTGAAATCTATTTGAACTGCCGCGCCAGTCTATTAAGACCAAGCATAACATTTTTACATGCCTCTTGTCGCTATTTGAAACATCTAACAGACTAATTCTGTAGCTTGCGGACCAAACATTGTATTAAGCAGCAGACACATACTAGAATGTTTCTTTTGAAGTGAACAAGAATTGATTTTCTAAATTCAGTCTCTTTTCAACCTTGTGGTTTTGAATCCCATTTCCCTTTCACAGCAAGTTTTGCCTTCTCATGTCAAGGTGCATGGCAATCAGAGTGAAAGCATTGGGCGGCATTGGAAGCACGGCGAGTGCACTAAGAACAATGCCATAAAAAAAACAAAGGTTGGAACTTAGCTATCCATCTGGGAGACAACATGGTTTGGAATTGAATCTTATAATTGTTGAGGCCTTTAATTCATTATTTGGCAGGGAAGGAGTGAGGCCTAATTCAAGCAGTTTTTGATATACCACAAGCATCCTATTGGGTTCCAAAAGTTTACAACTCATTGACAAATTAAAAAAATGCGTTAAAATCCAACCTTTCAGTACCACATAATATATCAGTACTACAGCTACAGTTTATCAATGAAATGAAGCATCTGAAGTGGTTCTTGTTTATAGGAAACTAGCTGGCACATAATAAAACCTCACAAATTTAACCAACAGTAATTATATATAAAATTTTGTTCCTTTCTATGGTGTACATCATATTAATTTTATCAAATTGTTGTAAGTCAATTGTTAGGAAAGTACTGTTATTAGCAAATTGCGGCAATTTAGACTATATAAAATAAAAATGTAAAATCAACGAGTGCTAGAGTAGAATTTGTAAAAATGTACAGTAAACCACTGCAAAAAATACAAAATAACAAAATAATAAGTGTGAATTATTAGAACATGCAATATGTGTATTGTTGAAAGATGCAAAATAAAAAAAAATTGATGCAAAATACAGAATTATAGTATGCTAAAATGTAAAATATAAAATTAAAAATTTTTATCAAATATATTTAGAAAATAGAACCAAACACATTAAGTGAAGGTTTAATTTTGTTATTACATTTAAAAAGTATTTATATAAATGAATAGGTCATTTTAAAAGTTCATTCAATATTCTTAAAAGAATTTAATTACTAGATATTAGAAACTAGACATTAGAATTTTGTATAATTTTTAAGGATATGATTCATAAAAATAAAAAATTTTAAATAATATAAAAGTGTGCTAAAACTTTCTAAATAAAAGTATAATGGAAGAAAAATTGTGGTCAACACTCTTTCTTAGCTTTTTTAATTATTCATCTCTATGTCTATCATTAGTTGTTCAAATTTGGATTTGAAAAAACCTTTTGTCATGATATTTGCAAATTGAACCTTTGAGTTGCAGTGTATAAGATTGATTTTTCTATCTTATTATACTTATCTGATAAAATAATACTTAATTTTGAAGATACTTTGTTTTACCACGAAAAATAGGATTTTTGGAAATAACCACAATAGACTTATTGTCAATTCTAATTTTAACAGTTTTCTTTTTCTTTCAGTTTGAGTCAGCTAACATCTTTCTTAACCAAATAACTTGATTTATTGTTAATGTTATTGCAGTATATTCAACTTTTGTAGTTAATTGAACCACAATTCTTTACTTCATAAATCTTTAAGCAATCGCATTAAAATTAATGGTGAATAAATAACTTGAAGTACTCTTTATATCATTATAAGAGCTAGCTTAATTATTGTCTAAAAAATCAAGTAACTTTAATTCATATTTTCTTTGAAACCAAACACCAAAGTTAATGGTGCCTTTCAAGTGTCTTAAAATTTCTTTAGCAACTTTATAATGTATTTCACTAAGGGTTTGCATAAATTTTGATAAAAGGCTTATAACATGTAAGATGTTAAGTCTTGTTGCTGTCAAATATAATAAGCAATTAATCAAACTTTTATAGAGAAAACAATCAATTTTCTAGTCTCTATCTTCTTTATGAAACTTCTTATTCTTTATTAGTGAAGTTAAGATTAGTTTGCAATTAAGTATTTTGAATTTTCTTAAAACTTCTATGGCATACTTTCTTTTATTGATAAAGATACTTGTATTAGATTGATAAAGATACTTGTATTAGATTGAAAGATCTTTATGTCAAGAAAATATGTCATCTCTCTAAGATTTGCCATCTTAAAAACTTAATGCTTTTTTTTTTTTTTAAACTCTTGAATCATGTTGCCATTGCTTCTTATATTTAAGAGGTTATTAACATAAATTGACATAATTAATATATCAAAATCATTAGACTTGTCATAGAGAGTAGTTTTATTTTTGTTTCTCTCAAATTTTTATTGCACTAAATATTCATTAATTTTGTTAAATTAGACTTTTAGTACTTGTTTTAGCTATACAAGACTTTCATAAAAAGATAGACCCTCTCTTTTCTTCTTTTGACTAAAAATCCTTATGATTACTTAACAAATATCTCCTTTTTCAACAATTTACTTGGAAAGGTTGATTTGAGATCTAGTTGGAAGACTTTTTAACCTTTTTGTACAACTAAGGTTAATAATAATTAAATAATGTCTAGCCTTATAACTAATGCAAAAGTCTTAGAATAGTCAATTTCATATTATTAAGAATATCTTTTAACAACTAATTTTGTCTTTAATTTGTTAATTAAACCATATGTATTAAGTTTAGTTTGAAATACCCATTTCACACTAATCACATTTTTATAACTTAGTTTGTCAACAAGTATCTAAATTTTGTTATTCTCAATTAGGTTAAACTCCTCTTCTATTGCATCCATCCAAGTAGGGGACTTTGAAGTTTCAAAAAAGTTTGTGAGCTCAAATATTGCAACATTATATTTTTCATAAACATCATTAAGAGATATTATACCCTTGACAGATTCATGATCATATTCAACAACTTTATCTTTTGTAAAATGTTTCAAAGATGTTATTTTAATATTGGTAACCTAATTTCTACTTTAATTTGGTATTTATCTTAATTCCATGCAACTTCCTCATTGAACTTAACATTTTGTAAGTTAAATACTTTGTAGCCTTTTGAATTACTATTATAACCCATAAAAACTTCAACTTTGGCTTTATGGTTGAGTTTATCCCTTTTGATATCAAGGACTAGAGTGTAGTACAAGCAATTAAAAACTTTCAGGTGTTGAATAAAAGGTTTGATAGTATACCAAACTTTGTACATTGTTTTTCCCTTTAAAGCCTTTGTAGAAAATCAATTTAGTAAATAAACTGATGTGTTGATAACTTCTGCTCAAAAAATTTTTATCATTCTTTTATCAAATAAAAGAGATTTGACCATTTTTATTACTATTATATTCTTTTTCTCATTTACTTCATTTTGTTATGAATTGTAATTTATAGTGAATTGGTGATGAATTTTAGCCTTTTCACAAAATTTGTTAAATGCATTTGAAGTGTACTTGGTGCTATTATTAGATTTAAGTAATTTTTTATTACAACTAATTTGATTTTTGATTTAGGCTTTAAGTTTAAAGAACACATCTATCACTTTAAACTTTTATTTTGAGAAGTAAACTTAGTACATTCTAGTGTAATTGTTAATGAAAAGAATGAGATATTTGTTTCAACTTAGAGAAAGGATACTTATAGGGTTATACACATCAGTGTGTATAAGTTGCAACTTTTTGATTGCTCTCTGAGCTTAATTAGAAGGAAAAGACAATTTGTATTGTTTCCTGAATTGGCAAACTTTACAAATAGAATTGCTTTCATTCTTAGTAAACATATCGAGAACAAGATGGTTTTTATGTAAGTAATTTAGAGAGTTGAAATGTCCTAATCTTTTGTACTGTAATATGGACTCATTAATAGTATATGGATACATAAACTTATTGAGATAATTCTAATTAAGGATCAAACTTTTATTTTTCATCTCAACAATGAATAATTTGCAACTAAATGGATCAATGATTTTGTAAGATTTGTCTTTTCAAAGCAAAGTATAGTTCTTTTCTAGTAATTAACCCATATTTAAAAACTTTAATTAATATTAGGGAGTACATTAATAATATATTTTATACTTGATGGTGTTTCCATAAAGATTGCTCCTTTTCCCTCTATTTGAATGTATGCTCCATTCCTAATTTTAACCTTAAAGAGATAAGATTGATTTAAGTTTTTAAATTTTGTCATATCATTAATTATATGATGAGCATAGTCGCTATTTATTAACTAAGCTTGTGAATTACAATTAGTTGCATGATAGTTTGTAACAAATAATTGCCTTTTATTTTAATTATCTTAGACCATCTAAACATTTGGAATCTTATATTATTAATTGTTCTTGGTTTGCACACCTTTACTATATGTCTTATTTTTTTACAAACTTTACATTGAGCATCAGGTTTATATCAATAAATCTTTACAAGTTAAGTGGATTTTTTACATTTTTGGCGTGATGAGAAAGATCTCTTTTTTTACTTATCATCTCTACTACTTTTTGCATTTTTGTTGTCTTTTCCCTTATTATCCTTGACATGCCTTTTCCATTAAAATAAAGTTTATCTTTATTTTTAGCAAAAAAGGCAACGTCACTTGCATCTTCTTGCTTAATAGCTCTCTCAAGCTCAAAAGCTTAAAGAGTATTTACAAGCTATATAAGAGTAAAACTGCTAAGATCTTTTGAGTTTTTCAAAGAAAAAATCTTAGTTTTATATTTTTCAGGCAAGTATACCAAGATCTTTTCTACAATCTTTTAATTTTTAAGTTCCACACCAAGTAATTTAATTTGATTAATTGTCTTTATGAGTTTTTCGGTAAATTCTTTAACAATTTTAGTCACTTTCTTTAAAAACTGGAACTGTATTCTTAAAGTTAAAACTTTAATGTGTTAAGTTTTGTTACTATTATAAAATTTATCCTTAAATTTATCTCATGTCTTTTTTTTTTCTCATTATTTTACCTATCATAATCTTAGTAAAAATGATATTAGTGGTAACAAAATAAATTATGGTCAAAGCTTTGAATGTTTTGACAATTTTTTTTTATTTGAGCCAAATTGGGATTATTGGGAAGTGATAAGAATGTCTCCTTTTAACTTAGTATATTTTTAGAGATCAAAACTTCCAAGTTAATCTTTCATTTTCATAGCCCAAATTAGATAGTTTTATCTAGAAAAGATAGCCAATACTAAGATATCTTCAATACTAGGAATGGAAAATGGTAAAATATTAGAAGATATCTTCAATACTAAGATATACCTCATTAGTTTTTAAGATAGCCAATTGGTGTTTGAAGATCCTTCAAAATTAAGAGAGCTCTAATACCATTAAAAATTTTTAATAAAATTAAAATGCTATTATTATCAAATTTTAAAGATGTAAATTGCATAAAATATAAGCTCAAAATGAAAAAAAATACTCTCATAAAATTTGTAATAATGTGTAGTAAATTACCATAAAAAATACAAATTGATAAAGTAGTAAATACAAATTATTAGAATAGGTAGTATATGTATTGTAAAATGATGCATAATAAAAAAATGATACAAAATGCAAATTTATGGTACAATAAAGTGCAAAATGTAAAATGGAAAAATTTTATCAAATGTAATTGATAAATAGAAGCAAAACATTGAGTAAATATTTAATTTTGTCATTATATTTAAGAGATATTTATATAAGTAGATATATTATTTTATAAAATTTTTTAACTTTTTTTGAAAAAATATAAATATTAGATATTAAAATTTTTTATATACTTAAAAAAAAAAAGATTTTTAAATAATACAAGAGTGTGCTAGAATTTTTCACAAATAAATAGAACAAGAGAGAAGCTATAGTCAACCGTAATCATATATAAAATTTTGTTACTCTCCATGGTGTACATCATATTAAGTTTATCAAATTGTTGCAAATCAATTGTCAAGAATTCTTGAATAATCAAACTTAACCTGTCAAAAATATATACGATGGACAGCGTTTGGGTGGATCATTATGGAATTTTAGGGGGGGATCAATTGTCAAGAATTCTTGAATAATCAAACTTAACCTGTCAATAATATATATCATGGACAGCGTTTAGGTGGATCATTATGGAATTTTAGGGGGGGGTTCTGGACAAAGAATATATTGGTACAGGAACCTAATGCTTATGGGTTCATTATCAAATATTAATTGTTCTTGAAGCCTTGTACAACAAATGTAATGGAGTAAACCTAGATCTTTCATCATTTTCCAAAATGGACCCTGGTAGCGGCTGCACCATTTGTGCAACCCCAATTTAGTATTGTTTTTTCTTACCTCTAGATTGTTGCTACTGATGATAAGTAAGTTGTACCCGATTCTCGGTGAAAAACAAGATTTCTAATTAAATCTGCAGAATCAGAAATCATGCATAAAAGATATTACTTTACTGGCTGCAAACATCATTTCATTTTTTTTTTCTTTTGTTTTTTCGGTCTTTAGTTTAATGTCACGGGACGCTTTCGTTGTAAATCATACAATGTCAAAACACACTCATGAATCATATTGGCCCATTCTAGCAGTAATGAGTTGACTTCGATAATTTGATATTGATTCGTTAATTAATCAAAATTGTTTAAGCCTCCCACGCCTGCTATTTGATAGTGTCTAAATCAAAGAATTAGAGCTATCCAAGAGACAGCAAATTGAGTTCTGTTGATTTCTCTGGATTCTTGGGTTGAATTCTGATTTCTATAAACAACCAAACTTTGCCAGGAAAGTGTTGAGATAGGGTTCCCCAGGGAACATGCTCAACTGTAGTTATACCACCAAATTTTAGCATCGACAATTGTTCCCGCCCCGCCGCAGCCCCCCCGGGGGGGGGGGTGTGATATTAGAGCTCAAAGTCTGCCAAAATGCGTGGAATTTCCCAAATGTTTGCTCGAGGGAACCCCTGTAGCTAAGGAAGTCATCACTGTATACAATGCTTCTAATTTAAGTTAATTGCCCAGGCAAATCAACCCCTTGTTTTTTTTTTTAATTCTTTTATTGTGCAGATATGAGATATGAGTCTGTACATTTGCTCTAGCCCCACAAAAGAAGGTTGCCCTATAGACAAGGTGTCAAACATGATATTTTTAGAAAATTGACATGATATCAATGTATAAATTACAGTTTTCATTCAATAATTATATATTTGTTACCACAGTTGCATCCAATAATTATACTTAAAGTTACCAAATAAAACTCATCTCAAAGATAGAGAAATAGGAGGGTAAAAAAAACAATTGAAGCAAATTCTCGCAAAACTATGTCAGAACTCAAAGCAACCACCAAAGACTGCCCGGCCGGTTAAATTAACCGGCGTGGTCAAAGAAGACAAACGTCAAAATAAGTCCATTTTCTTGGTTTTTTTTTTTTTTTT
>CM034051.1:10735811-10768370 GCA_019804595.1 Bruguiera parviflora | reverse complement strand
TTTGCTCTGTGGGGTCTAAACTGCTTGGTGACAAATGCAAAGCTGCTGTGCGTGTGGACTCTGGAGTGAAGGAAACAAAATGGTTGAAATGTTGTTGGAAATCCTGAAGCCTTTAAAAGGAAATCTTGAATAGCCAATAGGAGCTGAACTTCAGAAACCAATGAGAACTGAGTTTTGAAATTGGGATTGGCCAAGTAGGAAGTATAAAATTTGCGAAAAGGCCGCCTTTTGATGAATTGTATGGCCAAGCCTCCTTGAGCAGATTTTAATTTCCACTACTGGGTTCAAGTCCCCAAGCACACGAAGCCAGCCAACCAGCCCGCTTGCCACTGTACATTTCCCCACCCTTTTGTGTCTATGCTCTATTCTATTCAGATCATCAATAGTCTTTGTACAACCGATTATATATACACCAATATACCCCCCACAAAGCAGAAGAACATTCTTTAATTTTTTTAATGGCTATATCACTCTATTTAATCCTCTTGTCTAGTTGCTACAATATTTGAAATTGAGAGAGTAATACATATGTTTCTTGAACAAATCTTTAAATCAGATGTGCTTTTGTGGTTCCATTTTGTCTATGCAATGTCCAAAGACATGTATCAAGTACGAAAATGAAAGAATCAATCTCTACACGTTTTGTGATCCAACGACAGTGGGGGCAACACGAGGGGGCTAATGAAGATAATAGGTATACTGTAGGCTTTGAATGTTCAAACTTTGATCAACCGTACTCATCTCCCCAAACAAGATTTCCCTGAAAAGGGCCCAAATTTATATTGAATGTTTAAACAAAATTCAATTAACAATTGGGTAGTCAGTTGTTATTTATAGTTGGAAAATAGCGTACTAACTATATAATATATATTACAAAAGTATTGACTGGATGATCACTCAACTTTTTGATAAACTATGCCAATTCTCTCTATACCAAAAAATCATGCCAATCTTTGTATTAGAGAGCTTTTTCTCCACAATTTTTTCCTAGCATGCTAAATAAAAGATAACGTCTAAAGTTATAATTATTAGAATTTAATAGATAATTTATTGTTTAAGTCTCACTTAATAAATTATGAGTAAAATAATTTTTGAGTATAATATTTAAGACTTTTATGACCAAAAAAATCTTGAAATTCAGATTACACTAGTTGACAGCTTAAATTGTTAGGTACGAATGGTTTTGATTGTGCTCAATAATAAGAGATAATAATGTTAAGGTACAATAAAACGGCCGGAGATACAATTATGAGAAGGAAAAAAACAGTAGACACCCGCGTGATATATTTGGAACTACAAATGAAATTATCTATGACTTCTGAAAGGTTGACAAGATGAAAATTTAATAGGAAATCCAAGTGATTTGAATAGGAATCCATTGGATCACTTGATGACGCTATATCTTCTATTGAAATGAATTTTCCTGGGACCACTTCATTGCGTGTGCAAAGGTGTTTACGTGATTCTTGTTGTCTTACTTATGGGGTTAGTACTGTTTTGCAGCGATCACTACAAATATTAGTTTTTTTTAAGAACACAATGGGTCCTGGGCGGGGGATGGCCCTTGCTTTGTTGATCTACACCAGAATAGTGATAATCACTCAATTGCGCGAACAAGAGACTCAAGTTCAACCCTCCTGCAACAAAGGAAAATTAAAAATTATCAACAGTTGTTGGAATATATATTTTTTAAAATCTAAGATAAATGTATTATCAATAGTCCCAATATCTATATTAAGATATTCTACATTATTAATCTAATAAAATCACATTAATATATTAAAAATAAAATAATTATCTTAAATCATATATTTAATATTATTTTTTAAATAGAATTTATTTTTATAACTATACAATTGAAATTACAATAAATTCTATTACAAGATAATATATACTATTAAAATTAAATTTTAAAAAATATATTTATATTTACAAAATTATTTATTAAATTATTTTTTAATTTTTTTACAATAAAATCATAATTAAAATTTTATTTATTTACTTATTTAATAAAAATATAATATAATATATATATATATATATTAGTCAATAAAAAATTTTAAAATTTAATACATATAAATATAACTGATTTAAAACGTATTTTTTATTATTTATAAAATAACATATTTTTATAATTATTAAATAAATCAAGTAATAATAATTTATTTTTATTTAAAAAATATTTTTGAACGAAAATACCAAAATCAACAGATTTCTAACTCAGCGTTCCTATTATTGCAATAAATGACACATGACACGGTAATATGAAAACAAATGACCTGGCAAATATTGTCACCAACGACAATGCTTATTTAAGACGGAAATTTTTACACGAAAGTCTCGGTATAGCTCCTCGAGATTGCAAGTTGTGAGTTGACGATCGCTCCTACCAAGGGGAGAAGGCATGTGAGTTAGTGCAGCTGCTAGATACCTAGGGTTGAGGAATTAGGCTGAGACTTGCGTGACTTACTGCTTCTGGACCGTTTCAAACTTTGTCCAAACATAAAGTATAGATCTTGTGAGATGTGAATGCCTTATCCCGGGGGAAGAAGTTGGTGGCCATCGTGAGTTTCGCTAACTAGCTCCTCTTTGATTAGATCTAAACCTTAATTGACAATTAAAATATCTTCTTATTCTTTGCTTTAAGAATAGTGTAGCTAGGCAAATTCTCCGTCTTCCACAGAGGTCCAGAAAGATATATTCTGCTTCAACGACTAATGCTACAGTGAAATTTTGTTGCATGTTTCTCGAGAATAACGAGCGAACCCTTCATTTTTGGCCTTTTAAGTAGAAAATTGTTTGTGTACTAATGAATTACATTTTGTTAGAATTTATTATTTAATTTACTACTAAATCTCACAAGATAATTAAAATTTTAAACTAAAATTATATTATTTTTATTTTTTACATTTAATTACAACTTTTTACATAAAAAATTTGTATTTAATTAGTTTATACTTTTAATCAAATTAATTTGCACATAATAAATTTGTTAAATTTTAACATGTGATTTTGGGATCAGTAAAAAGAAAATAAGTATTTTTTGAAAGATTTCTCAATAAATTGCATTCAATTGTATAAATAATAATCATAAATTTAGTAGGGTTAGACCCATTTTTGTGATTTTCAGAGTCCACCCCATGATGTAAGTTAATATTGCAATTCTGCATGTGGTTAATATTGCATATATAAGAACGTAACCACATGGGATACTAACAAAAAGAATCGATGAAGTGAAGCGCTTCTAGCAATTGGCAGACCTATAAGAACAAAAGAATCCAAATTTTGTTTTTACAGGCCACAAAGATAGTCAATATCAAAGTACAGAATAGAATTCGGATGCTTAATTTACAAAGGGCATCATATATATGTTTACCTGAAGCATTAGTTTGGGATGACTGTAATTGAAGCCGATCTGGGGCATTATTTGAGTCAGTAGCAGTAGGACCCTCGGGATTACGTGCTTCCATGGTAAAAGCAGGGATAAAGCCATTAGAGTTGCTAGCCAAAGACATGATCTGCTTGGCCTTAACAGCGGAAAAATCTTCGAAAACTATCACTTGTCCACCATAAAATATGGTCATTCTGGCGATAACAGAAACCACTGAGGAGAATTTCCCGATTGAAGAGTCCTCTTGATGCAAGTCATGGACTTTTTCCAAATTGGACAACAGATTCGTTGTTGTTGTTGGCTGCCTAGATGCTTCAAGGCCTGAAATGTTGCAATTCCAAGATAGATCCATTAGTCTAAATGGGTAAAAATTTTCAAATTAGACTAGGTTTTTAAGCACACCCCATGTCTCTAAAACTATTAAAAAAGGAAAAAAAATATATTATACAAATAACTTAAAATTTTCTCTTTTCATTACTCAAATATGTAATTTTTAAATTATATTAAGATAAACTCGTGAATTTCCTAATAATTAAAATAAAAAAATAATATTATATTTTAAAGATTAGTTTTTGATTATTGCAAACCCAAAAAAAGGTGATTAGAGAACCAACCTAGAAACTCCATTCAACTCAAAACCCAGAAATGCAACGAATAAAAACTTGGTAAAGCCTAGTTGACGTTCCCCAAAGAAGACAAAAACTTCTAATACATCATTTTGGGAACAAAATACAGTTACTTTTAGATTCAGGCTTGCCATTGATTCCAGGCTCGCTAACATCTCCAAGAAGCCTCTTCTCTTCAAATACTGGCCCAAAAGATTGCATGTTTGGGCAAAGCTCGATCTCTCCGGTATCTTGCCGGACATGTTGACAAAACTTGCCATGCTTAATTGCTTTTCCTTAACCCTCCAACACAACAATCCTTTACGAATTTTAATGAAATGAATATGCTTTTACGTGAACAAAGGAAAACCCACTTAGATGACGATATAATAAGGACTTTGAGCCTTCCACAATTGACAGACGAAAGCCGATGAGAAAGACTTGTCTTTGTCTTCTGTTGGGTGATTACTTGGCAAGGAATCAGGACAAAGGATGAAAACATATATGGGGATCGTTAGGGACTTTAGTGCGTTCATTGGACCTGATTGGCTCATGGGGTTGTCCTTGTCCCCGCTTGTCTTCGATCAAAAGTGGGTTGCTTTTTATTTTTCTATGTACTTTTAAATTGTATTTGTTTCGAGCACGTTTATTTTGCATTGGAAGAATGCATAGAATATGGCAGAATATATATATGGTTGATGATGGTGCAGTTGGTCTTTCTTTCTCCTTCCGTTTTTGGGGTGGATTTACAATATTGGCCTTCCCCCGTTGACTTGGATACTTCCATTCTGTCCTTTCCTTCCAAGTTGAAGTTAGGCTGCGTATAAGAGGAAATTAATATTGCAAAATTCGAATACGTACGTAGCCATGGTAGCCAGCTCGTCTACTATTGTGTAAAGAACCCGCGGCACCGTCGGCATCAAATTTAAGGTGAACGCAAGCTAGACAAGCGTAACGAATGACTTTGATAGATAGACGTGCATTTTCTATCAAAATTTATAGGCAAAGTAACTGTATTTAACATATTTTATATATGCGCATATCATATGAAGGGAAAGATATTCCAAGATTAAGTCCTTGGGGAGTTTAGCTATAATTTCCAATCTCAATCTCGATCGCTTTTAATTTATTTTATGAGTAGAATAATATTAATAATGTCAATAAATTTTCTTTATATATATATGAGTAGAACTACCAATAATTAATAAATTAAATAATAAAAAAAAATCTCAAATGGTAGGCATATTAGTACTGGCTCTTGTTGTTGTGGAGTGTCGTGCACAGAATGTATATTATTTATACAACAACACATAATAGCTTTTAATGATTGATTATTTCACAATTTAAGAATAGATTTGTCGTTCATTGCGCTTAGATGAACTGCTTCAACCCCCACCCCCCACCCCAAACAGACAAACGAGGACAAAAGCTGTAATTTAATTTTAGAAGGTAATTAATTAGCATCGATTTGGAAAAATAAAAGGGCCTCCCGTTTGTGAGTGATTTGTCCGTCCGATTCAACCCGATGGCAAATGCGAAATTCCGGGAGATGGGTGTGACCATTAGGGTCAACGACCCCTGATATGGAATTTACTGAGTCTGAGGGGAAAACTCCTTTAGCACGTCATTTGATTCGGATTATTGTGATATTGCAATTCAATTTAGACGGTAAGTTCAAGCATTACAAAGATACGTCATTGGCACATATCTTCATGATGAACAATGTCCACAATATTGTCCAAAAAGTGAAAGGGGCTCATGAATTACGAGAAATGATTGGAGATTATTTCTTGTAGAAGCTAACTGGTAAATTCAGGCAGGCAGCAACTAATTACCTGACAGCTGCTGGGGTTGGGGTGCTTTATTGCTTGAGAGATGAGGGTTTACGTGTGGGAGGGAGTTTCTCTTCTGGGGTGTCGAAGAGTGTTTTGAGAGAGGTGTTTAAGACATTTAATGCTATGGTTGATGAGGTTCACAGGACTCAAGCCTTATGGTTGGTACCAGATAATCAGCTCAGGGAGGAGCTTCGCATTTTAATATCGGAGAAATTGATCCCAGCTTATAGGTCATTTCTTGGGCGATTCAAGAGTCACATAGAGAGTGGAAGGCACCCAGAAAACTATATAAATTATTCAGTCGAGAATTTAGAGGATGCTATCTTGGATTTCTTTGAGGGATGTCCCGTACCTCAGCACTTAAAGGAGGAGATCTCAGTGAAGAGGTTGAATAAGTTTTGCCAGCTTGGAAGCTAGTGCACATTCTTTAAATTCTTTTGGGGCATTTGGTTGATGTGGTGCTGGCCAATAGGGGTTCTCCCTGTGCTTGCCAAATTAAGGCATCACCGAGGATAAGGTGCAACTCTCTAGAATAGCCAGGTCTCTGAACCTGAATGCTTCTTCACCGTAAGAATGTTGCTTGTTTTGTTGTAGGTCTTGTTCTATTTGTTGATATCTAGAATTGTTGTACGTGTGATTTCCTTCTATCCTTGATATTGTGAAGTGGCTCTTTGTTTGAAGCCTGAATTTCTTTGGGACAGTTTGTCACCTAGTTACATGCACACGGAGGATAGTATCCAGATTAGTTTCTGATGCATGGAAATGTAGTGTTGTAGTGTGTTTTATAAAGTTGTGTTAGTTTTGCCGGTGAATTACGCAAAAATCTGAGGCTCAACAGCAAGCCTTTGGTGTAACAGAAGGTCACAGGATGAGTCAAGGTTCCCCTGATGAGGTTCGATGAACCAATGAACTATTCGAGACTTGATTGGGAGCAACGGCAGCTTTATTATGAATTTTCATTGAAAAAAAGAAAGAAAGAAAGAAAAAAGGCAGCTTTCTTCTGTGTGTGTGTGTGTGTTTTTTTTTTTTTTTTCCGTTGGAAGGAGGGAAAACCCAGTCTACACGACCGTTGAGCAGGGCCTAGAAAGCAGCTGCAAATCATTCTCCTGCTTCAAGGCAGAACCCCATAAAGGCAGGTTTCCTCTACCACTTCCTAACGTCGCCCATTCTGGAGAACCATACTGACCATAATTAGATTGTGCGGTCTTTAATGTTGTTTGTGTTCAACTCACCAAGAAAAATCGCTCTTCTTGGAATTGAATTGTAACTTTTTTTTTTTTTTTTTGGCCATTTGTGGATTCTTGAAATTCAAGAAGACAAAAGTCACGGAGAGACGAGACTTCTTGATAAATTAAAATTATTTTATTTTATTTTATATTTTAATTATGTATATTTATATTGATTAAATTTTAAATATAGGTAAAAAATTATTAAAATAAATTAAATATATATTAAAATATTGAAAAATTATAAATTAAATATTAAGTAAATTTTAAATTAAAATATAGATCATATATTTAGATTATTTTTTAATTTAATAAATATTATTATATAATTATTTTTTAATTTTTATTTATATAATTTTGATAATATATAAATAATTATATATAAAGATAGTGATAAGTTGGAAGGTATGCACAAATAAGTAAACTACTACGACTGCATGCAAAGTAGACCCGCTGCTTTACTCCTATTCGGGTATCTAGATTAATGGCCTTTTAAAGCGTACTTGGTCCGATCAACATGATGATTTATAAGGGTGGTGGTGTTGGTGCGTGTGGGACAAGCCTGGATAGCCCCAGTTAGGTTTAGTTTCTGTTCTCTCGATTGATGGCGTCTCCAGCTGCGATCGCGGTGGGACAGGAGGTAGGATCGCATCTTTCCGATGAGGTGACGGAATCGGCGTTGGAGAAGCAGAAGAAGCTCGACGACGATGATGATGACGCCGTCGACCACGCCGCCGCCGCCGTTCATGAAGGAGGAGAAGAAGAAGGAGAGCAAGCAGAAGACGAGGGAGGAGAAGAAGGAAAGCAAGGCGAACATATTGATGATCCGCGTCCTGTGTATTCCTCCTCCAGCGAAAGCGACGAGGAGGTCAATGAGCAATTTAGTCGTTATTACCAAGTCGATGAGAGCCAGGTTTAAATCTCCACTCTCCCACCCATTCATTTCAATACTACTGTTAGGCTGATTGTTAATACGCGGCGGGATAATAATGATGCGATATTTGACTCTCTTTTTTTTCGTTTTTTTTTTTTCCGTTCTTTGTTACCTACTATGTTTAGGGTTTTGATCTGGACCCCGATATTATTCCGAAAGTGAAGTTTTTTGGGGTTCGTCCCCTTCGTCTGGACAGCTGGGATTTGAAGCATTTACAGCAGTTGAAGGACTCCGTTGATTATGCTCTCGAGATTGAAAATCGAGAAGGGGTTCGTGTTGTATTGTATTGCAACTTTATCCTTTCCGCTCATACAGTTTCTAATGTTAATGCTTATTCGTATTTTGTTACTTTGTTATTTCGTATTCTTTGTTTGCTTTCAGAATGAAAATCTGGAAGTTGTGGAGATTCTGAAGGCGAATTTCCGGTCCTCTAATTGCGGGGGAAATGGGTATTATATCACATTTCGTGCCCGCAACAGATGCTCAGGGGAGATCAAAACTTTTCAAGCCAGAGTGTTTTATGATTGGGAGGGCATTGAGCTTACACTCTTCAGGCCAAAACCTTAGAAAACAAACCTTAGCAGTTGCTAACGGAGTTTAAAGTGTAAGTATCAAATATATCTGTCGCCGGCATTTGTTTGAGCACAACCTTTAACATTAGAAATGTTACCTCAATTATTTTGAAGCAAAGAAACCAACAAAAACAAATGCTTTAATCTGTAGCTGAAGCCAGACTTGGCTGTCCTTTGGTACAGAATATTCAAGTGCATCCTAATGTTGATAGTGATTAGTTTGGTCATTTACATGTATTCTACATTTGTTCCACCATAGTTATCTGTTGATCTAACCACAGTTTTTGCATTTTCTACTTTCTACATTTGTAATTTTGGAGTAAAATATTTTGGTGCTGTGACTCTTGTGTGATTGTTGGATGTTTTCTCATTTGCAGCAGATGAAGTGATTTATCAAAGTCTCCAACTACGCGGAATACTACAGAGAACTTTTTTTGGCCTTTGTTAGGACTGTTGGCAATGTGCTCCATCTTGGATCTTTGACCGTGTATGGGCGATCACTAGCATGGTTTGGTATTGCTGCAACTTATGAATGACGGGTTCTGGCTTTCAGCGAAATTTAATGAAAATGATTGAACTATTGAATTGTTTTTAAGCACATTTAATTTCTTGCAAGGCCTAAAATCGCCCTTATTATCAAAAAACCAATCTTTCTTCTCACTTCTACTTGCATTAATGGTTTAAGCCTAGCAGCCAGTCAAGTAATCCAGCCCCGTTAACAACAAACTCAAAGAGCAAAGAGATCTAGTCATTATGCACTTACATGGATACAAGACTAGCGGCATGTGGGACCAAATTATGGGGAAACGATCGAAACTATCGTGCATAAAGGTCACCACTGGTCGTCTGGGTATTCATGGTTAGAAGAGTAAATCGCTTAACTGCCCTCCACGAACGGGAAAAGCATTACTTTGGCTCACATATCTCTCCCCTTTATATTCGTGAACCGAACCTTCAACAATAGAAAGAAAAAAGGGTTCTAATGAAAAGATGTGGATGTTGATTTTGTGAATTTGGATCTGCAAGTTGAGATCTTTCCCGTTGAGTGCTCAAGGCTAAAACGCCTGGGGGAAGAAGTGTCTACAGACTTTGAAGAGAGAGATCAGCGGTCTTGATTGCTTACCCCTTAAGACTAAAGTGAAAACATAATATGTGCTCATGAACATAGGAGAGTTGTGTGTTGGTTGGGACAGTTGAAATTCACAGCCGTCCAATGTATTGATTCATGGGTTGCAAGAAAGCGTATATATTTAAGGTGCGCCCTACCATGATTTTTATCTTTGATGTCTAAAAACACTGAAAGTTACACACAGAATCCGCATGCCACTGAATTTTCAAGTCTATAAATAATTGACAACAATTGATACCTTTAAACTTACGGACATCGGCACATGCACGTTATGGAACAGGTACAATCATGTCGCTGAATTCACAGGTAATTTCTTTCTGTTTTTCTTCTCTTTTTTTGGGGATAAAATGAAAAAGAAAGGAATTGCAACGGGCAATGAGTGGATGTAAAGAATTTGCTAAATCACAGTATACAGAAAAAAAAAAAACAAAAAGAAAGGGTAAATACTAATAAATTCTTAAGGTACAACTTCATTTTTTCTTCATTGTGCAGGAGAATTTAGGACTGAAAAGTTGAATAAATTTTGAAAGTAGCTAATGGAATCAATACCCCATTAACTTGAATACAGAATTCAGAAAACAAGCACTAGTTGAATTGTCAAATTGCATTCTTTCAAAGATGTTACAGAAACTTCAATGGAGAAAAAAACGAAGAACATACAAATTAATGATACTCCCTCACACAACTGTCCGCTCCAATAAGTGCAAGACCACATTGCCTGCGTGCAGGAGATTGAACTAATCCAAATCGAGGAACTCCATTCTTTTCCTCATTGTACCCTTTAGATCAGAAGCTTCCCTTTCTGCCTTTTGTGCATGCATTAAGTGCAAATCCTTAAGAAGGCCATATGCCCCAAAGGATGAAAGCTTATAGATAGGCATTTCAACGACCATAAATGGGTGGCCAATGAATGAACAAAAATTGAGCACTGGATATTTCATATCTTCACCAATAAGTAGTGATGTTCAACATTGCTAATCATGGGAACTAGAAACATTCAATAACAAGGCTTTGCCACAGAAAAGTTTCAAGGTTTAAAATAAAGAGCAACTGGATACACCATCTCTGTATTCATTTATATGTTGCTAGCAGCACACATTCAAGGTTTTAACATTACACCTTAGTCCAAGCACATCAGATTGTTGAATCTTGCAAGATCACCACATATTAATAAGTTGCAACTTATGCTATCGTATCTAATCTTTTCTTCACAATTCAGGGTGAGGGAGATCTGAGCTAAAGGCATCCTCTTTAAAACAGAGGCATGAACCCACGAAGGCATACGCTTTAGCCACATGTAACAGGCAGCTGCTTTAGCCACATAGACTTTTCCCTCATCTCATAATTGAGAACTGTATGCTAATTATATCCATCCCTGTCCGCTTATCAGTTATAACAGAAAGGAGTAAGTGTAAGAATCTGTATTAGGAAGCTGCTTAAGCTACTCTAATGCAGGCCATTAATGGACCAACATGATGCTTTGAAGTTTGTGGAATTATCTTTGGCAATATAGACAGGTTATCTATTGACATAAAGAAATCAGGAATGACGTTTACCTTTCTAATATCTGCAGCTGAAACCCGAGTCATATGTGAAGGAAGTTCTTCTCTTTCCAAATCCTAATAGAGAAAAGTGCAAGTTCAGGATAATAGCAGAGATTATAGATCAACTTAAATATTTACCGAAATTGAACAAGGCAATCACTTCATACCAATTCTCCAATCAGAACCACATTCTCACCACGAATTACATAAAGACCTAAAGGAATGTCGCAATACAGATCACCAACTATGACTCTTTCACATGCACCTTCAAGGACAGCATTGGCTGCAGGGGAGGATTTCTGTTAATCTAAGCACAAAAGAGGCTTATAAAACCATAAGAGCAAAATGGAAGAGACTATACCAAATTGATCGAAAGAACGAAGTGTCCCCATCAATTTCCGTTCATCTCTCAAAAGCACAAGAAGCTTCTCTGAAACGTAAAGAAAGCCAAAAGTTGAGAATAAAGGTGTGATTCAAAGCATATCTTTAATCAGTTAGCATCCAAAACCACATTAAAATAGCACTGTAACCTATGCGGGAAAAACAAAAAGATTTTGAACAGCTCATCTATAATAACAAGAAAAATATTTTGTAACCCATTCATTACCAACTCTTTTTAGAACATCATAAAAAAAAGGACCGAGTTCCATTGGAACGATTCATTAAGCATATCTTGAATGGTTCTAGGGGTAAAGGCAGATTAAGAATGTGAGAACCCATGGTACAAGTGACCAGAACCAACTACTGTTTCATAAAAGACTAATAACTTTAAGCACCCAAGAATCAATTTCTAGGCATACTCCAATAAATTTGGAAACTTGTTAACATTAGCTTTCAAGTAACAAATGCAGCTCAACCTAACAATCCAAAAATTATTGAAATCACAGAAAGATAGGAAGAAAGCACTTACTATCAAGATAACTGGCAAGAGAAGTAGAAAGGTAGATATCTTCAGGGCCTGCCCAAGACATTGATAACTCAAGATCTAATTTTTTCGGTACTACAAAAATCACCGAAAAAATCTCCGAATACGAATCCAAAAAATGTAGCATTGGCAGCCCAAAATTCCTTCTTTACCCACTTCTCCACACAGCCCCCTCCAAACCCAAAACTCCAAAGAAAGATACACAAACTAACCAAGAAAACTAAAACAAAGAAGAAAAGCGACAAACCCAACTAAAATCACAACTAATCCAACAAGAAACGAAAAGGCCAAGACCCCAAATGGCCAAATCTCTCCAATCCCCAAATGAACATTGATTTCCCAAAGAATTCTTCTAAATTGAGACTCCAAACACTGACACCTCCTACAATCATTCAACCAATGAATCACAGTGATGAAGAAAACGAAAAGGATTTTTTATTTTTTTTCATTGAAAAAAAAAAAAAAAAAAGACCGGAACTTTGAGAGTTTTCTCTTCCGGGTTGAACTGAAAACAAGGGGTTTTAAAAAAGACCCACACTCACATCCACTCACTAGAAGATATCAGTAGAGAACACAGAAAGGGGACAGAATCTTGGGAGGGAAAGTGAAGGGGAATTAGCTGAAAACGAAAGGGGGGAAAGTTGTGTTAAATGCCAGGGTTTGGAATTTTGCGGGGAGGGAATTGAAGACCGTGTAGCTGTCTTGTGTTACGGTGATTTCTTGCTCCATGCCTCCCTTTGGTGGATTTGATTGGACGGGAAGTGACCGGCAAGATTGGGATTTCAGCTGGGTCATAAAAGAACTTTCTCACCACCGTTGTAGATTAGTGATTTGGTGCATTTGATGGAATTTAAATGCATATCAAGATATGGCACAAATAAAAATTTAACATTCTTCTATCAAAATTTCCTATCTTGGGTATAAATGCAATCTAGAACTATTTATTACAATTTTCTTTTCCCTCAATGCCAAATATTTAAACTCGATTGTTGCGAGTTACAAAAAAAAGAAAACTACCGAAGGGCAATAATGCTGGTGGCACTATTTATTACATTCGGTAAAAATTACCAACATAATTATTCGGCATAGAATGATGGAACTCCAGTTTGGGGAGAGACAAGGCCGTTTCCTTTTTATTTCAAGAAAAAAAAAAAAAAGAGCCAGTCTGAGGACATCAATCAAATGTTATTCACTTTGACATGAGTTACAAAAGAGCAAACTTAGGTTTGAAGGGAGAAAAAGGGGGGGAGTAAAAAGGGACAAAAAACGCGCAGCACGTTGTCCAGCTTTTGCCAGTGTTAGACTACACGAACCCCTTGGACGACAACGCAAAACATGTGCTGCACGGAATCCACGATGCAACCGTGAAAAAACCAAAGGTGAAAGTGGCCTCGAGACTAATGGTGACATTCTTGATCAAAAGCACAGGTAGTAGTCCTCAATAAGCCATCCGCAGCAGCAGCTGTTTTTGATATGTCGCTGTTTTTGCATTCCCTCTTGCAGTTTCTGCTCTTGGGCCTATAATCTCAAGAAGTTGGCTTCATAAATCCGCTTTGGAGTCTGCAAAGTTTGTCTGCAAAAAGGTAAGAAGCCGGAGGCTTAGGGGTAGAAAAACGTGCCATGCATATGGTCTAGTTGTTGGCTAGGTTCACCCATTAAAGGATAAATTTCTTGGTCAATTAACTTGACCATTATTTGAACTTAAAAGACTATTCTAATATTATTGAGTAAAACCTCGTTAATTAGAACTTAAAATATTTTAATTTGACAATGTCATACTCGAATTTTGCTTAAGTGGACTCGAGGATTAGCAAACTGGAGGACTCTTAAATAAATAAATTCAGCCTTCTCACTTTGTTGCATCAATAACTTGATCTCTTCAGGTTTCCAATTCGGTGCAAACTTTTGCTTATGCAGAATGTGCATGCAATTATTCGACCAGATGACTAATGTTGTACTGTCCTTTAATGCATATGATTGCCCCAACATTATTTTTTATTCTCTTAAATGAAACTTGTCTATTGGAAATCTTTAATTCACACATGTGAGTGAGGCAACAGTGAGCATACCTTGCAAGATAAATTCTTATGGAATCTTGCATGTCAGTTCATATCTCTAAGACAATATCTGTAATAAAAAACAAAAAAACAAAAAAAAAAAAAAGAGAGCTACTGGTTAGTAACTTATGTAGATGATTGCATTTCTCTACGTTTGGTACCATGTACCAAAAACCCATATATGAAATAAACTTACATTCAGAATCGGTTTTCACCCATTTAGGGCCATCACCAATAATTTTATGTTGCTTTTCATCTTCATTTTCCTCCCCAGATGCCTGTTTGTCCTGAAGAAATTTCTTCATGGAGGATGCTCGGGAAGCATTTTGAGGGTTGATCCTCTTATGAAGGAATGTTCTTAAAAGCTGTAGAACAATTTATATTTTAAGGCAAACTTACGTATTAATTAACAATAGAAAACTTTGACAAGACTCATTGGACATGGTCTATGGCATGATGAGTTTTGAGATTGGCCTTTTAGTGGGCTTTGCAGCTCATGGCCGATAAAGACCTTCACTCGGGAACAAGCTTAAAGTAACCAGTTTGAGGCCAGTTCAAGGATTCAATCTGGGAAGCAAATTATGCGATGGCTGGGCCAATAATGGATTGAAGCCTATATCTATGCACCGTAATCAAATAGACACAGAAGTCTATGGTGGGGGGCAAAGTGGTGTGAGTTAAGGATACCTTCTCCATTCTTGATTCCTGAAGCATATTTCTGAAACTTGGCTGCGGTAAAAATTCCCTTCTACATTCGAACATCTTCTTGAAAAGGAAAGAACTCGATTTCTTCCCAATAGCTTTCTGCTTATTTTCACGAATATCTTTGCATCTACCAAGAATAACACTAATGGTCCGCTCAATGTCATCATCGTCATCTTTGTCATCCTTGTCACCCTTATTGCTTAATCTCCTGCTGACCTCCAAAGTTGATGGGCAATTCAGGAACCTGTCTAGTGGGAGGGTTGCAATTTGCTTGTCTTTCTTCTCGGTGGTTGGCATTTTCGATAGTAACTTTGTCAACACTTTTTGTAATTTGCCTATTTCTTCTGGGGTGAAGTCTTGCAGATCATCAGATGGAGATGTGTTCCCATCCTCTTGAAGAGCTTCTCGATGGAAATCTTCTTGGATTTCAACATTATTATGATTATGGTGTCTTAGATCATTGTTGCCAAATGTTCCAATGGCCAGCAGCCCCTGAGGCCAATCGTTAAATTGCTCTCGAGAGTCTTGCTTCATATGCCCTATACATTTCGTTCGCGAAGAAAATTAATTGTATGTGTAAAAGTTGATATCTATATTGCTAAAACATGAGATACCATGGACCATCAATATGCTTTAGAGTGATCTTTAATTTGTAGTTGTACATCATATAAAGTTGTGGGTGTGCGTGTGCATACATATTCTTATTTGGTTAATACATCCTTTTTAACTTTGATTGCCATACGGATAAAAATAGATACAAACAAGATCAACATATTTTGAAAAATGTTTCCATACGCTCACGGTTATAGTGACCGAATAAACCAATTCTTGTTGCTAGTCTTTTATTATTTGGACTTTGATCCAACGCAGCTAATCATTCGAATTGGAATAAAATATGAGAAAAAAAAAAGTTGATCAACCAATACTTATCACAAAAAGGAAAAGGACAAAAAAAAAAAAGTTAATCAAACCGTGATCCTCTCTCTTGTAAGGAGGAGTAGGAGGAGGAGGAGCAGAAGAAGCGAAGAGAACAACCTTCCATTGACAACCAGAAAGAATATAACCATAAAAGAGCATTAAAAAAAATAAAGGAAAGGTATAGGAATGCTTACGAGTAGCATGAACCATATTTGGTTTTTTATTGACTTGTTTGCAACTAAGCTTGTTTTGCATCCAACCGAAGAACTTTCCACGTGCAAAATTAAAAGATCCCATTATTAGCACAGCCAGATATAAACTTCTAGTCTTTTTATTCAAATGTGAAAAGCACACACTTAAAAATTAAACTGATCATACACTAATCTCTCTCTCTCTCTCTCTCACACACACACACACACATACACACACACACACTCTTACCTTCATTTTGATGTATGATCAATGGGAACCCTTTTGCTCTCTGGGGTCTAAACTTCTTGGTGACAAATGCAAAGCAACTCTGTGAGTGTAGACTCTGGAGTGAAGGAAACAAAATGGTTAAAATGTTGTTGAAAAACCTGAAGCCTTTAAAAGGAAATCTTGAGAAGTCAATAAGAGGTGAACTTCAGAAACCAATGAGAACTGAGCTTTGAAATTGGGGTTGGCCAACTGGGAAGTATAAAGTTTGCAAAAAGGCAGCCTTTTGAGGAATTTTATGGCCAAGCCTCTTTGAGCAGATTTTAATTTCCACTACTGGGTTCAAGTCCCCAAGCACACGAAGTCAGCCAGCCAGCCAGCCTGCCTGCCTGCCACTGTACATTTCCCCACCCTTTGCCACCCTTTTGTGTCTATGCTCTATTCTGTTCAGATCATCAATAGTCTTTATACAACCAATTATATATACCCCCACAAAGCACAAGGCCATTCTCTAATTTATTTTAATGATTATGTTATTCTATTTAATTCAAATATTTATTTTCTATAATACTTATGATTGAGAAAATAATAAATATTTTTCTTGAATAAAATTTCCGATTAAATCTATTTTGGTAGCTGTATTTTATTTATCCGATGTCCAATAACATGTATCAAGTATGAAAATTAAAGAATTAATCTCTATCCGTTTTGTGATCCAACGATAGTGGGGGGCAACACGAGGGGGCCAATGAAAATATGGTTATATTGGAGGCTTTTTCTATTCACACTTTGATCAACTATACTCATCCCCTGAAACTAGATTTCCTTGAAAAGAGTTGAAATTAATACTGTATGATTGAACTAAATTAAACTAACAATTAGGTAGTTACTTACTGTTTATAATTGGAGAATAACATGCTAACTATTCAATATATATTACAAAGATTTTCACTGAATGATCGCTCGATTTTTTAATGATCCATCTCAATTCTCTCGAGACCAAAAGGCCGTGCCAACTCTTGTATTATAGAACTTCTCCTCTACAATTTTTTCCTAGCATGCTAACTAAAATACAATGTCTTGAATTATAATTGTTAGAATTTAATACATAATCTACTTTTAAGTTTCATTTAATAAAATAAATTTATGAGTAGAATAAATTTCTAGTATGATATCAAAGTTTTTATGACCAAAAAGTCTCCAAATTCAAATTACACTAGTTAACAATTTAAATTGTTAGGTCGAATGGTTTCATAGTGCTCAACAATAATATAACAAATGTAGCTGGCCGGTGAATGTTTCTACGCGCACAATTTGGCAAGTGAGAGCACCCATATATATTTCTGGTTCAATAGCTTGGCAAAACAAACATACATGTCACAATTCACATTTTGTGGCAGACAAATGATCTAAAGGAATCAAAAACCAAAAGATGGGCAGCATGGAGGAATAGCATATAATAAGAAATAATAATGTTAAGGTCGAATAAAACGGCCGGAGATAGGCAATGTTGAGAAGGAAAAAAATAGTAGACACCCGCATTTCCATGTCTCCTCTCGCCGGCAACATCAGCTTCTGGTGTAAAGCACTAAAAGATAATTCCAATTGACTCAAATGACAAGAATCAAAGGCCAAAAGTTTGCATTGTTTCCCAATTCAATTACACAACTAAGGGGAGCCCAATTAAGATTGATGTGTGCCGTAAAATGGAGTCTAATTAAGGTATGTACTTAATTTTCTCCGGAAGATATAATGAGATCGGGATGGTGCGAAAATGTGAATTTCTCTCTCTCTCTCTCTCTCTCTCTCGCTGAGATACAAGCAAGCACACATGCGCGTGCATGCCTAGCCTTGGACATGCACACATTCACAGGCACATTTTTCACGAGACAAGGCGTAGCTGTAGTCGAGCGTTCACCCCATTTTTTTAAGAGAGTAGCAAAACATATATGATCTCAAACTTATGAAAGCCAAAATTAATGTTCCTTTAGGCATTTGATCTACTATTTCTAAGCAAAAGACTTGGTAGCCTCCAGATGGGAAGAGAGCTCAGCTAGTGCATCCCATTTCATCCTCAAAGCTCTTGCCATGTTAGAAACGGCTACCAATAGCAGAGCTAGAGTAGTTAAATTCTTCGTTATAGTAATCAAAGTTCAGAGTTCAAAGTTCAGCATGACAAACCAAGAAAAAAAAAGGGTCTAAGACACATGGATGAGATAAAATGCACGTTAGGAGTTGGAATTCCAGTATCACAAGAACAAAGAATCTCATTTTAAATTCACCTGTCAGGATTTTGGTTTGTAGTTCAAACAGTCCATGGCCAAACATGAAAGCAACACCAACACCAACAGATATTTATTAATTATTAGTTATATGAAAATGGTTTGAATTGATTACAACGCTATGGCCAGAATCGGGAGAGAAAATTCCATAGCTCGACCATATGAACCTTTTTTTCAGGGTCCCATTGGACAACTCCCCATCTCGTAAATGCCACATTGAAGCCGGTCCCCTCGATGTCAGATTTACTCCATAGAGAAGATGGACGTGTAGGTCCTTCTTCACCTCAAAATTCAAATTCTGTTTGAGGTTTAAATGTTATTAAACTAAAATCATGAAGAAATACAGTTCATGCCTAATTTATTTTTAATAAATTGTATCGTTTCGAAAGTGTTAAAAAGAATATAAAAATCTCATCTAGTTAAAATAGAAACAAACTTGATATAATTTATCATAGCTATAGACTTTTTTATATATTAATTTGAACTTTTAAATAGATCATTTGATTTGCTGTAGATCAAGTTCGCCTGTTTATGAGTAGTATTTCATGTGAGCGGAGTTTCCTATGAACTAGTTTCGTATACAAAAATTTCTGATATCGATGTAATTTGTACTCTTGCGCTTTTTATCGTATTTAAATGCTTTAATATCCGATCAACTATAGCAATAGTTTCTAATCAATTAACACAATTATCTTTAGAGGATTCATACTTTTCAAACAGCTCCTTGTTGCAAATTAATTAGATCCGACTAACATGGAGTACAACGAAATTGTAGCCGAACAAAGAGCTGAACCCACATGCCATGGGCTCGAGTCACCTTAGAAATAAGTTCTCTCTTAAAATAAAAGAACACTGAGCCCACCTAACCTTCTCCGCACGCCCGTGATACGGAACATATATTTTCATCAGAGGCCTGAAAATATGTGAAGTGGTTCTGGATGTAATGACTCGGTAGGGGAAATCTGATGGGTTTAGGTTATGGCAGCTGTCTACGTATCCCGACAAAGTACATCCATCAACTCTTGTCGGACCAACACTTGTCTCAAAGGAATTTGGTTGACTTTTCCTTAAATGTCCATCTCCAAAATTTGCACGTCCCCGCCCTTCCGGGTTGCCCATCGGTTGCTCTCTGATCCCACGAAAACCGTAAAATAATCCCAATAGAAATAGCCCACCACCACCACCACCACCATTCTCCTTTCCCAGGCAAGGACACTCTTTTAAACGAACCGGGGTCCACTTAGTAATCGAACCCCGAATGAAATCCTCTAAGACTTCTAAAATGTTAACATGACGAAAATTTAACAGGAAATCCAATGCGAATTTAATAAGAATCCAACTCAACTCACTCGGTTGAGTTGGATCACTCGATTAAGCTATGTCATTTGTTGAAACGAATTTTCCTGGGACCACTTCATTGCGTGTGCAAAGGTGTTTATGTGGTTCTTGGTTTTTTTTACGCATGGGGTTAGTACTATTTTGTAGCGATCATTACAAATATTAGTTAGTTTAAGAACGCAATGAGTCGTGGGCGGGGGATGTCCCTTGCTTTATTAATCTACACTAGATTAGTGATAATCGCTTAATTGCACGAACTGCAACAAAAGGAAAATTAAAAATTATCGAAATTGTTGGAATATTTTTTTTCATCTAAGATAAATGTGTAATTAATAGTCCTGACATCCATATTAAAATAGTTGACACCATTGTAATGAAATAATTTAACATGACTTTTGTGTTACAATGAAAGTTAGAATTATATTAAAAGTAAAATAATTATTTTAAATTATATATTTTAAATTATTTTTTTAAAATAAAATTTATTTTTATAATTATATAATTAAAATTATAATATTTTTTTATAAAATAAAATAAAATATATTCAATTATAATTTACACTATTAAAATCATTTACAAAATTATTTTTGAATTTTTTTTAATAAAATCATAAATAAATTTTCATTTATTGAATCATTTAATCAATGAAAAAATTTATGTATATTAGGGTAAGGAT
Source organism: Bruguiera parviflora (assembly GCA_019804595.1). Taxonomy (NCBI): domain Eukaryota; kingdom Viridiplantae; phylum Streptophyta; class Magnoliopsida; order Malpighiales; family Rhizophoraceae; genus Bruguiera; species Bruguiera parviflora. The sequence goes on along the minus strand of CM034051.1, from coordinate 10,747,816 downwards.
TATTTAATTAAGAAAAAAAAACATCTTTTAGATAAAATAAAAAATTAACAAAATAACGTATTTTTATAACTATTAAATAAATTAAGGGGTACAATTTATTTTCATTTTAAAAATATTTTTGAACAAAAATACCAGATATCTTATTATTCCCACTATTGCACTATATGGCACATGACACGATAATAAGAAAACACATGACCTTAAAAATATTGTCACCAACCCTGTTAGCAAAATGCTTATTTAAGACAGAAATTTTTACATGGAGTCTCGATATAGCTCCTCGAGATTGCAAGTACAAAAGGGAAAATGCAAAAAGGGTAGTTAGTCAATTGATGATCGCTCCTACCAAGAAAAGGGGAGAAGCCATGTGAGTTAGTGCAGTTGCTAGATGCCTAGGGTTGAGGAATTAGGCTGAAACCTGCAAGACTTACTACTTCTGGAATGTTTCAAACTTTGTCCAAACATAAAGTATAGATCTTGTGAGATGTGAATGTCTTTCATCCAGGGAGAAGAAGTTGGTGGCCATCATGAGTTTCACTAACTAGCTCCTCTTTTATTAGATCTAAACCTTAATTGACAATTAAAATAACTTCCTACTCTTTGCCTTAAGAACGGTGCAGCTAGGCAAATTCTCCGTCTTCCACAGAGGTCCCTAAAGATGTATTATGCTTTGGCAACTAATGCTACAGTGAAATTTTGTAGCATGTTTCTCGAGAATAACGAATGAACCCTTTATTTTTGGCCTTTAAATAGAAGATTGTTATAATTGTTAATGAATTAAATTTTGTTAAAGTTTATTATATTATTTATTACTGAATACTGAAATCTTGAATTAAAATTAATTATTTTTATTTTTTACATTTAATTATAACTTTCTACATCTAAGGATAATTTGTCTTTAATTTGTTTATATTTTCAACTGAATTAATTTGTGCATAATCAGCGTGTTAAAATTTAACATGTGTTTTTGGGACAAAAAAAAAAAAAAAAAGAAACCCGTGTTTTCCCGAATGGCTTCTCGATAGATTACATTCAATTGCAAAAATAATAATCATAAATTTAGTAGGGTTAAGCACGTTCTGGTGATTTGCAGAGTCCATCATCCCATGATGTAAGTTAATATTGCAATTCTGCATATGGTTAATATTGCTTATACACGAACGGAACCACATGGTATACTGACATAGCATTGACTATATTTTGTTCTCAACGGTAGGACTCTCTCTTCCACAATAAAAAACCGTTCATCAAGAATTAGTTCAAGAAATTAATCAAACAATTGAAGTTGATGATGATAGCAATAGCGAGTCACTCAGTTCTGAAAACCCATTAACCTTCCTTTTAAAGAAGAGAATAACAGTGCCATAATTGTAAAAGATCAATTTCAAGAGTCTTCGACTGAATGAGAGGCCCAGTCTAACAGAAGCTAAATAGAGGAGAACAAGGATTCACAGGCAAAGTCTCTCGGACCAGAGAAAATGCATGCTCAAATGCATGAATGTGTGTGTGCTTAAATGTGAAGTTGACACTTAATAGGGTAGACAAAGAATCATATTCTGTTTTATTTTCTCACATATATATATATATATATATATGTACCCGAACGGTTGTTTTTAAGAAGTTTTTAACCTATCAACAAGTATGACGATTTACGACACAGGCTACATGGATGCGCTTGGGGCGCAGTATCTTTTAATTAAATTTAGTTTGCAGGAGTCAAATTTAAAAATATATGAACGAAAATCAGTACATCGGTGAAAAATTCAACCTAAAAAATGCAAAATTAATGCCACCCCTAATTTCAAGTTGTTTTTAAAAACTTTTTAGCAGAACCTAAAATTATTGTGCTAGATTATATGAACGATGATAGTGGGTCAATCTCTAGGCTACACACACACACACACACACAACTGAACAGATAGTAAATCAAAATTGTATGCGAACAAAAAAAAATTGCATATAAATTGAGGGAGAAATAAGTGTCCAATCGTATGACCTACGTTAATTTTTTCAAACGTAAACCTCTCTTAAGTGGAAAGAAGAGGTGCCAAATCCAGTGAGTCCACGCTAAATATGACAGCCTTCCCAACAAAAATATCCCTAGAGTGTATTTGGGATGGTTTTTTCTTTTTGTTGGTTTCCTTCGTTGAACATAATTCAGGTAACAATTCTAATATTATAGCTACTGTTGTGTTCACATAAATGCTGTTCACACACACACACACACACACACACACACACACACACACACACATGTCCATTAGTATCTTTGATTTCAGGTTTTGAGCTTAGGAATTTTAAAACAATGAAGAACCCATCACGCTTGCAACCATAGAACACTTTGGTTTGGAAAGTTCTAAGCATGGCCGAGTCTCTGGCGTGAGAGGTGATATAAAACTCCAGATTTGCATTCTAAAAGTCAAAAAAATAAAAAAAAAAAACAAATTAAATATTAGTATGCATTAACATAGAATCGGCAGCAAGCGAGAGCGACAACGGGCGAAAGACGACATTGCATTGAAAAATATTATGAATGAAAGGAACCTTCTCTCTATTGTGAACGGCGTTGCGTCTTCTGCTTCTTCAATGCTGGTTCCTTCCATTCATTAGAACCGGAGGAGGAGGAGCCGGATGATCCTACTTCCAGTCCCACCGCAGTCGCAGCCGGATGTGCCATCAACGAAACGAAACCCGAAACTCGTCGGAGGTAAACCATCGACCGATGAAGAAAGAAAAAAACAAAAAACAATAAAAACCCCAAGAATAATAATTAACTCAAATTGGCGATCGTTCCTTCTCTTTTATTTCCTTCCTTTTCCCTTTTACCTTTTTTTTTTTTTTCCATGAAGCAATAACATAAAATTCCCAGAGAAAAATACATGCAATGCCAAATATGCTGAAACATAAAAATAATTAGATATCCCTTTCAAATATTTTTAATTAGTATATGCAATATATAAAAAATTAATTTTAAAATTTTTAGAAGTTAGAAAAGTTTTCTATTAAGCATGCTAATCAATAGTTTGTTGGTATTAAAAAAAAAAAGGAAAAAGAAAGAAATCTTATAAATAACTATCTTTTATCGTAGGAATTATATTAACTACTCTAACTTATTTAGAAACTAACATTTTTTACGATAATATAACATATCTTTCCTGCATGTATTGTTGCAATGTAAGGTTCTTATAAGTACACCTCCCAAGGAGCAAGAATTTGTGAGTGAAGAGACGGTGAGCAATATGCTTGTATTATTGTAAACCTTTGCAGCTGTTCTTTCTTATATATATATATATATATATATCTTGTTCAAATTCACATTCCATAGCTGGCAATACGGTCTCCAAAAAGCTAGGAATTTCCATCTCTTTGCTTATAGAAGAAGGTCATACTCATACGTACTTAGTTTTAACCTTTCTAATACTGTTTATCAAGCCTTCCTGTTCTCACATTTTGAAATCGAGTAACTTAAATTTAATCTAATCGAAATACCCTTTACCTTCCTGTGAATTACGTTATTGCCCACAACAGTATCCTTTACCTTCAATTTTGCATCACCTTGCTGAATCCTTTCTCCTCTCATTGTCGAACTTCAAAACTTGCCTGCAAGATTTTATGGAATTCGCACAAACATTTTTCATCGTGTTTTATTTGCATAGGTGTCGACACAGACAACAAATATTTTACACGGCATATATATGCACATATATATATATAGATATAATTTATGTGATGGTTTCTTAGTCTCGAATCTTGATGTTGGATAACATAACATAATTAGCAATGTACAGAAGGTAATTTACAAAAGCATCATCCACAAAGTTCAGAGCAACAACAGTTATAGAGGCATCCAGAGCAAGCGAGAGCGGTGCAGAGCTGCGTGAGGACAACGGAGCACTGGTCATTCATGTACTCTCATTAGTTCACATGCATAATATGGTTATTAACAACAATCTCTAACTTAACTTTAGAGGGGTGTTTGTTACGCGTTGAAACTCCATTAGCAACTACTAAGGTTTTGGCCTCAAAGAGTTTTAGCAATCAATGCGGAACCCCATGATCCCGCCAACCATAGTAGTTGCTAATGGAATATGAATCCACGTTACAATACAATACCTCATGTATGAAACGAAACAGTTCTCGATTGTTATTTTAAATATTATAGCAGGTAGCAGTTTTACGTTTACCATAGAAAAGCAATAAAGGGCCGGGGGGGGGGGACAACATACATGATAAGCTACAAATCTAATACGAGAATAGTTCTTAATATTGTTATTTTCAGATTAAAAGTGTTGGCTTCGCTCTTGATGTTCTCACACACAGTTTAAAAAATGTATGTAGTTTCAGATTGAAAATGCTTTCATGGCTTAAACCTGCCTAATCCTTTACCACCTTTCTAATTGTCAAACGTCAAAGCCATGTCTTCAGAATCTTATGGAGTACGCACACAAACATTTTTCTTCATAATTGCATAGATGGCACAAAGTGTACCAATACGCTACACGGCATACCTGCGTATAATTTATATTTACAGTTTCTTTGTCTTGAGCTAGGATGTTGGATAACATAATTATTAACATGTATACATGATTATTTACAAAGGATCATCCAAAAAGTTCATAGCAACAGTTGAGGCACTCAAAGCAAGCGAGGGCAGCACAGAGCTGCGCGAGGATAATGGAGCACTGGTCATTCATGTGTGAACATGTCCGGATGAAGCACATGCAGCAGCATCGGTCAAGCAGCCTGCTGCAACATTTGGAAGCTGCCTTGACAAGCATTTCTGTAGCTTCAAGTGGCCTCCCTTCCTCGCTTCCTGGAGTAACATTCTCGGCTGTCGCAGTCATGTTGCCAAAGCCAACACCTACGCTTCCCAAGTATATTATCTTCTGGCCTTCTATGTCAACTTTCTTGAGAGGATTCATTCTGTTGGTCACCTGTTTTGGTGTAAATTATACATGTACTTTCAGTAGTTCATATGCATAATATGGTTGGATGCTAACACAGGCATACAAAGTAAACAAGCCAGTAACAAGCTTTCCCAGTAAATGTATACCTGCTGTAGCAGATTTGTTTCTGCTGCATTTTCCCCTCTATCAGCCTGAAGCAAAATTGTTCGGGTATATTCAGATGGAACCCTAGTCTGTATGCTCATTTTTGCAACCTACAGCAACAAGTTAAATGAATTAGGTTTGCAACAGATGCCATCACCTAAAATCAATGTCAACCAGGCCCTCTGCTATCCGCTAGCTTTAATCATTTCTGGGGTCCTTGGCAACATTGCCGGTCTCATATTTTGCGGACAGCCACTAGATTTTCAATTATCAGAATATACAATATTCAGTCACAAACCTTCTCCTTAAGGTCGTTACTTTCTGATAACCAAGCCTTACTTATCAGAGCATCAATCTGCCTCCTTGCCAGTACCTGCAACAAGCATACTGCTAAGGAATTCTACCATCCAGTGCATCTAAATAATGAAAATGAAATTTAAAGATCCAGATCATCTCAAACTTGCTAGGAGGCAGGAATTCAATAACAAGTCCCATATTTTCGAGAGAATCACAATGCATCTAGGATTTTGTGATAGAGAATGTAGAAAACTGATAACAAAATATTTTGTTTGAAGATGTAATTGGAGTCTTTGGCAACCTGCTTGACACAAATGAGTAGTGTCAAGTAAGTAGGCGTACATATTACCATATCAACAGGCAAATTCTTTGCTTTTTGGACTTTCAAGTCCATCACAAAATTTCCTTTGTCTGCCAAGGTGCCATTAATTTTAACTGTGTCTGGAAAGTTTCCAGTGTATCTGCCTGATAAGATCAATGGACTGCCATGTGACAAGTCTGGAATACTAGATGGGAACAGCTGCAAGAAAACCAAAGAAGACAACGCATCAGATGCAGTCAGACAGGTCAAAGGAGATGAGTGAAGAAAAAAACAGACCCTCTCATTATGGAAACAATTACTTGTGTCATATGTGAAAAATTGTATATCTTGACTCAGAATGAGCATGGAAAAAAATATGCATTCCCAATTATTGACCGTGTACCTCAAGTGAATCAAGAAATTTGAAAGCATCTGCAGATACATTGGCCAGAATGACTGATGAACCAATTGTGAACAATCTCTGCATTCGAAAGTCAACTGAATCTGGCAAACAGAAAGTGATTGGAAACATAGAGCATAATAAGAATTCCCAACTAACTTGACTCTAGAGGGTGTTACGACATTAGCCTAATGGTGCCAGATCTTCCTTGTCGGAAAGGAAACATCACTAACCTGCATCATAAGCACTGTCAAAGTGACCCCTCCCAATTTGTGCTAGCATTTGCAAGAAATAGTGGTTACAGTATGTGCCTGGAGAAAATTCAGTTAATATACTCTTAGAAATTGATAAAAATGGAAAGAAATCCAAGGATGCTGTGTGTAATTAAATGCACTAGCTTGTATATATTACTCATTTGATAAACTCTCACCTATACCAAATGTACATATGCGAGGGGAAATAGATTGCCCACGTGCAAGAGAACCTTTCACAAAATTACAAATTTCCTTTTCATCTTCAACAGCCCCATCAGTAACAAGAAAAATGAGAGGGATCGAATCACTGGCATCGGCCAACAGCTTAAAAGCCTAGAACAAATCAGATTAGAAAATAAGGGCCATTTAAATCTGCACTACTTCTCTCTAAAAAGTCTATATTTAGAAATATGAAGGGAAATGTGAAAAACAGCATTAAGTTGGAGATTATAGGCAGAATAAGTCACCAAAGAAATTGCTGGCAAGGAAAATAAGAGGTAACTTGGAAAATGCAAAAAAAGGTACGTGAGGTACAATGTAGAAGTCATTTCCATAGAGATAACACATACACAACAATAGGATGCCTGGACTCGGCACAATTGATCATAATCAGAAGATGAAGGAAAATTGGTCACACCTGTTTAATAGGAAGAAAGATGTTGGTACCACCATCAGCAAGTAGATTGTCATTGAGCCACTGAGTAGCTTTTTGTATTGCTTCTTGGGTTGCTGGTTCCATTAATGATGAGAATGAGTAGGTCTCCCCATTGAAAGCAATGATATTGAAAGAATCTTGCGGATTAAGCTTAGAAAGTGATGCCAACATTGCATTCTTTACACTCTCAAGAGGAGGCCCTTTCATGCTTCCACTAATATCAATTAAGAATATCAGCTCCTTCCTGAAAGCCTACAGGATCCAAGAACATCAATTGAGAAAGGATTCTTTAATACAAAAAGAAATGAATCATGAAGCCTTTTTTTCAGAGACAACGATGTTTGGTCCTCCTTTGAGCTTTCAAGGAACTTGACTGAATACCATGATGAAGCAGAACCTCGTGTTTTTTCAGGATCCAAACCCAAATATATAGCAAAAAGATTGGGCATCAGGTTAATATTTACGAACCTTCCATCTTTGGTCATTTCCAGGGAAAAGATAGAAGCAGAATATCTGTCTATCGTCAAAGTCCTGCAAAAGTGGGGACCGCAAAAGCATCCCACCAAATAATTCATTCGAAGCATGCTGAAAATGCAACAGTCAAGCAGAATAAGAATAAATCAGTTTTGGAAAAACTGGTGAGATAGAAACAAATATGTCCAGTTACCTAAAAAAAAAAAAAAAAAAAAAAAAAAAAAAAAGGATTTGAAAATGAAAAAGACTGAGTACAAGGTCTTACAGAGTATGACAAACTGAAGTTGGAATTTGACCATTTCATTACTCGTGATTCATATAAGAAACCCATTTTTCCCATACCGCACCTTAGTTCCTAACAAGACCATAACAAGCAGATCAGTTCCCCTGTCTTTGACAAGCTAAATGGAACATAAGGATTTGGGAATACCTTTAGAGCGTGACTGTTACTCTCGCACACAATTTCTCGATCAGTACCAGAGTCCACATTTAAGAGTATCTTTTCTCTCTTAGAAATTCTCTGTCCAATTGCATTGACAAAGGATGGAAAACTAAACGGTACACTTAGGGAGAATTTGCCCTCATTATATGACAACTTCTGAGACCAAGTCACTCTGATTGAAATGGTTGATCCTCCTTCCACCTGAAAGCCAAAATGGTAAACATCACACAATTAGGCTGCAATCAGGAGCAAATGAAGATTACTCCAGCAATTAACAGCTAGATGCAACTAGGCATCACACCTGTGGAATTTTGAAAGTATATATACTGCCTTTCATGCGGTGTCCCTCTCCACCTTTGCTTATTTTTTCCTTTTCCTTTGCATCCTCTGCTGTAATCAATTGGCTATGCCATGATCTTCCAGCAACATCAACCTCAACACCTAGAAGTGAACCCTGTTAGCCACATCATGTTTTTCTTGAGCAAAAAGAAGATACATTACAAAGAAATAGCATTTAACAAAACGGAAGCTAGAAAAGAAAAACGACGACAATTGGGTAAGAATGCAGCTAAGTGATCGTCAAAAAAGCAAGAAGTACGCCTACTAGGCAACATGTATAACAAAAAGGTGCAAACTTTAACAAGTAAAAACAGACCACAAACCCAAAAGTAGCTCAAGAAGATGAAAATGCTGCCTGGTAGTAGTAGTAGTAGTAGTAGGGTTTTATATTTGTATCGAAGTATTGATCTTTTTATTAAAAGGCAAGCGTTCATAATGTCTCTATTATAATCTACAAGTCACGAATTCGAGTCGTCGTCGAAACATCCCTGAAAAAGTATGAAATTGCGCGTACCTTTAAACACACAGTGTGAGAGACTCGTGCACTACCCGAATCTTTGTTATTCCTTACAAGTCAAATCAAATTCATGGTCCCATGCTTCGAATGCTAAAAGGTAACAACTCTATGAACATCCCCTTACTAAAAAGAAAAGGAAAAGGAAAAAGAAAAAAACAGAAATCTCGTACTTTGCTTAGGTTGAACGTAGCATTGACGTCGGATTTTGCTAGGAAACTAACTAATTACCTGGTCTCCCACGGGCACAGCGACGCGGCAATCACACTTTCTACTGGTCTTGATGCAATGCACGCGCCACGTCCCGCTGACGCTTATACTCGCGTAATCCAGACAGCAGTCCACCTCCATGGCCACCCCGTGCATGTGCAGCGGTATCATCGCCGGCGGCTCGCACCGCCCGTGCACGTACGGCTGGTAGCTCGGAACGTCCGGGTTGTCCACCGCCTCCGGCTCCGGAACCACCGCGTACACCATCACCGCCGTCGGCAAGTAAGTCTCGGGCCTCCTCGACATCGCCGGTGCCGGCGTCGGAGTCGGCTCTTTTCCGTAGAAAAGCCTCGTGGAAAGCTTCAGTCCGAATTCCACGGAGGCCTCGAACTCGCCGGCCATCTCGCCGGAGAAATTTCCCGGCGATGGGGACGGTGCGTTGAAAGCGGACTAGAAAGAGAGTGGAAGAGGCGTCGGCTTGCTTTCGAAGAGCAGTTGGAGAGGCGACGGCTTTTATTTATATTGGCCGGTGGGTTGACGCGCGGAGGCCAAAAGTAAGTAAAATTAATATTATATAATAAATAAACACCGGGCGTTTTTCTGAAATTAATTAATTAAATTCATTTTTATCTTTTATTACTTTTTTACTGTTTCAAAAGGACTGCTGAGGTAATAACGTGACTCGAATGGATTGACCAGACGACTGGCTGGTTCACGCTCTGATGGGATCGGTAGATGTTATTATGGAGGTTCGGCTCCCTCTGCTCTTATTTTTGAAACGTCGCTTTAATTCCTTTTTTTTTTTTTTTTTTGTCAAAAGTTTAAACTTAATTCGATTTATATTTTAAATTTAATTTTAATTTAATGGGTTTACGTCCGTCGTGGGTGGTCCAGGGCCTACGCACCGCACACCCGCTAGCCGAATCAAGACGGATCTCTTGAGCGTGGACTTTCCTGCACCTCCACAGCTGGGAAGATGGTCCCGTGGGGCATTCGTTGCAGCCCCCGTACTGATGTGAGGTGGTGATGGCTGTGACTCGGTTCAATTTCAACCCCGACCACGACGCCGTGGAGTGGACTTGTCACATCTTCTTAAATTTTGGGCGGCATATACCTCTCACTCTTTTTTTTTTTTTTTTCAATCCAAAAATAAAATATATATATATATATATATTTTTATTATTATTTAATATTAATAAATTTGAAATTTTATGTTATATTCGACGCGTTTGAAAAAAATTAACATTTAAATTGAGAAAAAATTTTAAGCTTAATGGTTAACTAAATTACCGTCTCTTGCCCCCACCCTTTTTTCTTGTGTGTGTGTGTGGATCTTTGCGGACTTTTTCAACACCCTAAGTGATTGTTTCTAGGTACCTATATGTTGGCCGGTCGGATGTTGGGCGACAAAACGTGCTTGACGTGCCCACAATTAGGGGGTCCGCCGCAGGAACTTTATTCAGTGCATTTACAAGACTTGTATTTGCGTACTACAATTTGGTTTTTCTTTTTGTCGCATATATTTAGAAATTTTGTTTATACCAATCTGTTTTTCTTTAATATATATATATATATAAATAACAGAGAGAGAGAATTAAAATAATAATAATTTACAAATCTATTAAAATAAATTTTACTAAATAAAAATAAGTTATATTATTATATTAAATATATAAATAAATTAATTAAATAATATCCGATTAGCTCACTAATTATTTTTAAAAATATATAAATTTAAATACATTTTTTTAAATTATTTAACAAGACAAACGAATATTAATTATTTATATAATTTGTTTGCATGTATAAAAGATATATATTTATTTATTTATTTATTTTTAGGTGTTAAATATAAAAAGCAATAAGTTTGTGAATGTAATGAAAGGATAGCATTTACATTAACCCCGGCGAAGTTTAAGTACAAATCCCAAATTGGTCTGGGAATCATTCAGTCCAAAACATTATTATAAGAAAAAAAAAACTAGGCCATGAAGATACTGAAGTGCCTTTTGCTCTGATCCCAGAGGAGCGTGAGAACAAGGGTCGCCTTTCTCTGGCTCTTAAGTATGTTATCACAGGATCATTACTCTCTCCTCAAAAGATAGCCATTTAGGGTGTGTAGCACCCACGTTTATATGTCTCAAGATCCCCTTCTTCCTATTCGATGTGGGAGACGCCTAGACCCAATATTCGAAGGAAGACGAACCTAGGGTATTCAAGATGGATATGGACGCCACACTCCAGAAAAGAAAGGAATTAGGAGTAATAAGTCAATTTGAATGCCACAAGAAAAATTACCTCTTGATAAGTTCTTTAGTTCTTAAAAAGAACCGAGTGAAAAAAACCCTTGCTATTTATTTCACTCAAAGTTCTATATCCACAGCTTACAAGGGGTGCCTATTTATAAGCTTAGATAGCAATCCTAAAGAGGCAAAATTCCTATTTAGGAGAAATCCCTATTTTAGAGGGATTTCGGACTACTTCCAGCACATACAATGAACTCCTATTTAGGAGTGAATGCTATCACTTATTTTGACCTATTTAAGTAGTCCAATTATATTAAATAGGTCTGGGCTTCTTTTAAGACTTGTATTCGCACCATTTGAAGCCTGGTTGGCCTGAATGTCCAAAATCAGCCCATTTAGTGCTTCTTTGATCTTTCTGGCCCTAGCTCGTGTTATTGGGCCTTCTGGAATTTGCAATGGACCTCTTGCATCAATTGAAACTCTAGCTTGTGTTGGATTTTTTGTATCTTCTGAAACCTTCGACCCATCATCTCCATGGTTCTCATCATTCCCCCACTCCTCAAAGGGATTCGCCCTCGAATCATCACCTACATCAAAAGGGGAAAGATCAGAAACGTTAAATGTGACACTCACATTATACTTACCAGGAAGGTCCAACTTATAAGCATTGTCATTAATTCGTGCTATAACTTGGAAGGGACCATTTCCTCTAGGTAGTAACTTTGAACGCCTCTGAGTTGAGAATCGTTCCTTGCGCATATGCACCTAAACCCAATCACCAGGTTCAAACACCACCTTCTTTCGTCCCTTATTGACATGGGA
>CM034051.1:10712811-10730811 GCA_019804595.1 Bruguiera parviflora | reverse complement strand
TTAAAAGAAGCCCAGACCTATTTAATATAATTGGACTACTTAAATAGGTCAAAATAAGTGATAGCATTCACTCCTAAATAGGAGTTCATTGTATGTGCTGGAAGTAGTCCGAAATCCCTCCAAAATAGGGATTTCTCCTAAATAGGAATTTTGCCTCTTTAGGATTGCTATCTAAGCCTATAAATAGGCACCCCTTGTAAGCTGTGGATATAGAACTTTGAGTGAAATAAACAGCAAGGGTTCTTTCAAGAACTAAAGAACTTATCAAGAGGTAATTCTTCTTGTGGCGTTCAAATCGACTTATCACTCCCAGTTCCTCTCTTTTCTGGAGTGTGGCGTCCATATCCATCTTTAATACCTTAGGTTCGTCTTCCTTCGAATATTGAGTCTAGTGTTTGTATCATTCGCCTTTGATTTAGCTTTCCTGGTTGCTCTTTGATTTCTTGTATGCGTTGGGTCCCTAAGCCACGTCTTTTTGGGATTTTCCTCATCAGTTGGTATCAAAGCTTGGCTCTAAATCAGTGTGTGACGGATAAGGGTCGGGATTGGCTCTGATACCACTTGTCACGGAGTCATTACTCTCTCCCCAAAAGGCAGCCTTTTAGGGTGTGCAGCACCACGTTTATATGCCCCAAGATTCCCTTATTTCTATCCGACGTGGGAGACGGGTTTCATGTACCCGTCCGTCACAATGTGCAACGACAGCACGCCGTGCTGTTTATTGAATAACCACCGTCATATCACACGTAGCTTAACTAAAATCATCGGGAAGCCCGACTTGTAAATAACTGGTTGAGCTAAAAAATATGGGATTTATCATCCTCTTTTCTTTTTCTTTTTTGGATTATTTTGAGAGGCTAACGGAGCCCGTTCTATCCATTTTTATGTGTTCAATTCCTAATTTATAATTGAACAAACCCAGGTGGGGTTCCTGCAAGGCGATATTTTTGGAGACTTAAAAGGAGCAAGCAACAAAGTGTAGATTGGACCAACGCACGAGGATCGGGGAACTGTGCTCGAAAAGCCCACTTTGAACCTTAACTGTGAAATTTTCGACAATTTAGATTTTTTTATTTTAGATGTGTTAAATCTTTATATATATATATATATATCAGATTTATAAGAATAAAAAAATTATTTTTATTGAATAATTTCTGACTTGATAAATGTGAAAATATTATAATGATTTGTTGGTATTAATCGTGCCATAGCAATATGGTAAAAATTAATGCGTGAAACAACTGAGGTGCAAGCGACTCCTCCTCGTGCTAGAAAGCGAGTGTGATGCCGAAGTACTTAAAATTTATTGGAGAATTATGCAATCAAAAGGGAAGAAAATGCCGCAGATAGATTTATATAGACCTAATCAGATTATGGGGTGAAAAAATTTCGTATCTATCCAAGAATAAGTCAATTTTCTCCTCAAAACAACAATCTTCTTTTTAACTGTGCTCCAGTTCACCACAATGCTTCTCCATTGCATCTATGGCCATTGATTGAAAAGCCCCTGTTCTCTTTCTCTACATATAGAAATACGGGTAATAAGAATGATGTCAGCAATCCTGTCTACTTTCTCTTCCCGAATATACGTCAGAACGAGTCAAAAACCCCATTCGAACAAGCTACAGTTCATCTGCGTTAAAGATCAGCTTCCTCGTGACGCTTCCTCTTCGCTGCGTACAGGATCATCAGTCACCTCTTCCTCTTCAAGTTCTTTAATCAGCTTTTCAATCTGTTTCCTATATACGGGCATGAAGTGATCACTGATCATCGTCTGAGAAAGCCTTAGTTTACTATAAAGAGACCTTGGGGTCAAGAAAATCCCAACTTTAGGTTCTTCCCCCTGCAGCCGACCGTTGTCTGAATCACTAGATGTAGAGGTGCCACCTTCACTCTCTGCACTGTCAACTTGCAAGGCAACAATATGCATAATCTTTCCAGCAGGAAAGAATCTGTGAGCTTCCTTTGTTTCTGGAGCTGCAGCATATGCCTGGCTCTCCCCTACCTCTGCAATCGCGGCTGCTTCTTCTTCCCTTATTTCATTTGCCGCATTAGCATCCTCGTCAGCCATTCTAACATAAAGCTCATGCTCAAGTTGTTCCCACAAATCAACTTCATTCATTTGATCTTTGTGTGCATGGCCTATGAGGTTCTCACCATCATTGAGATCAGCACTTATATCAACTTGTGGAATGATTTCATCACTGTCACAACATTCAATTTCTGAGGCCCATTCTGCTCTCTTGGGCGAACGATGCTCAGAGGTTTCAACGGAATTTGTACTCATTGCATGTCTAGGAGATGTAAGGAGAGGCTCTGACTTGTCGGTTTTGGAAGAGGATTTTTCTTCTGAGTCTGAATGTGCAGTTGTGGCTCGATGACGGGGCCCCATGCATGACCAGGAAGACAGGCGAAGGGCAGACCGTGTTGTCCATGCTGCGTGAGCCATGCTCTGTGCCCTCTTCATCACAACCTGGGAAATTACAATGAAGTATAAGATAGCCATCTGTTCTCATCATCAGCAACTACTTCATTTAGCAATAAGCTTGATTTGTATTACAAAGAAAAAGATGAAACAGTTTAACCCAGTCACATAACAATTAAGTAGCCCTGGATGAGGCAGAGAAGAACCATATGGGTTCAAAGAGAAACTAGTTCCATGTGGCATTAAAAAGGTCACCTGTGTACCACTGGAAACAGGACGTAGAATTGCTCCTGCCCCAGCAACTTTTGCTCTTGCACTGGCCATTGATGGGAGATGGGAGCCCAATGCAGATGCAGAACGATAAACAGTACTGAGAATTCTTGTACGTTCAATCTGATTCCTCAAATCATTCAGCCAGGCAGATGCAGTCACCTGAAAAGAGAACTTTTTTTTTTTATCACAAATATGGGAAGCAGAAGGGTTAAATGTAACTTAAGCTTGGGACACAGTGGTCACTCCAATGAAGGAGGTGGAGCAAAACCTCAGCACGCAAATCGTCCACTGAAGCAGCAGAGAATGTTGGCACCAAATCAGCTCCATTTATAACTGAAATAATGAAATCATTGCCCGATTCAGCCAATTCCCATGTCATACAAGCAGCTGTATGAAGAACCACAAGTCAGAGAACACCTCAAACAAAACCCACATGTGGGAACACACGTATGCAAGTATATGCATATATCCAACCACATAAACCTCTATGCATATACATATTCTAGACCCAGTATCAACTCAGCAACCTTTAAAGCATACTGCAAATGATTTCATATCTAATCAATATAAACCTGGAGCAAATGTAACACATGTGGTTGTTGACAATTCTTTCTGCTCCCTCAACACATATGCCAAAAGTGCGGCAGTGCCTCCACCTAATGAGTGTCCTACAACCTTCAAGAGTAAGAGATGAATCTTAGTTTTTCTCTTGAAACCCATAACACACAAGATGTTGAAGAATCATACCTGTTTAGAAACAAGTATGCTCTCAAATACATTGATATTGTTTCAAATTAAATCATGCAGTTTTGCAAGAGGCAACTACTGATAAATGAACTAGAACAAGCAGATTACAAACCCTAAGCAAACTAGCTGTTTAATCTACTACATGGGGCATGATGATCATAGGACAGAGTTATTGAACATTCAGTAGAACAATCTCAGGTAGAAAGATGCATGTATCCAGACAATAAATGGAAAGTATGTAGTTTAATGACATAGTAACATCATTGGTCAAAATCACTATGCATTGAAAAGTGTGGAAGAAAAGAAGGCAGGGGAAGGCTTCAGATCAAGCAACTTCTAAATCATTGTTGGAACAAACAGATACATGAAATAAAAACAAACTATTGGAACAAACTGGCTACAAGAAAGTGCTAAAATTTGAAGTATAGAATCAATCACTTATTGGAAGACTATGAATCCTGACAGAGAAGTAACAATGAGAACCCGAGGTTCTTCTTCTCTTATGCTGAGATGCAAAGTTGAGTTACCATTATTATTATTTTCTGGTAGCTTCTATAAAAGTAGCGAGAGTGTGATAGACTATTAAGACATTGCCAACATTAGTCAATCGAAAACAAAGGAAAATCAAAGCAACAAAAAAGTTGGCAAACTTACCTTCACTTTGTAATCAGGATGCTGCCCAAGAGCCTCTTTAAGACAAGGAGTTGCAAGCTTTGAAATCCACCGAGCAGCTGCAACCATCCCACAATGTGCATAACCCAAAACCAAGTTGCTGACTCCTCCCTCATGCACAACGGTATGATGAAATGGCACAACAGCTCCAGTTGCAGCCGTCAAAGTATCCTTGATGCTATGTGTTCCACGGATCAATAACAGAATATATTTTTTGCCATGATCAACCAAAATTGTAAAAGCTGGCTTCAATATCTACAAGAAGACAAAAATCAGACTGAAGGCAAACACTATGTATATCTACAACCTCATAGATACCAAAACTCGTAAGAAGAAAATAAATTTATAGATATAATCAAATAAATATAGACAGAAAAAAAAAAAAGAGTGAACAAATTACTGAAGAATGGCACCATGGCTTGATTGGAATTGAAATGCAACTTACTCCTGCTTTGGGTTCTTGAAGAAGAACGTTTTCTTCAACATAGCCCGTCTCCTCCAAAAATAAAGGAAATGGTTTCTTGGAAAAATGCCAACACAAAGTCAACAAGTTTAACAGATCTCTAAGTTCAACGGCCAATTCTTGTCCTTTGAGGTGTATACTATCTTTGCCACCAAACACATTGCCAACATGCAGGATTCCCTGCAAATCTAATTATAGGATCAGATTACTTGCCCATCAAAGCAAAAAAGTACATAAAGAACAATGTTCTGTAAATATCTCTGCATCATTCTTTCCTAGAGACATTACATAAGCTAGTTGGTGATTTCAAGACAAAAGACAGAGAACGAAAGTCGTAGAGGCAAAGGCATTCTTTGATCTGTTGGAGGGTATCATTTCAAAACGGTAGAATTCCATTTCTCAGGGTTTTGATGCTGGTGATGAAAACGAATATAGTGGGTGGCTAAAATCCATCACAATACTCACAAGGATGTTAACATCCTAGAAATTTTTAAAGCATCCAGATGTTTTGATTTTCAATTCAACAACAGGCTTACACCAGTAAAATGAAAAAAGTAAAGATTCCCCTTCAGTACTCATTCCTCACAGTCATTAAGTCTCAAGGTACAAAATATTCTATGCAAAATTTGCTCAGTTATAGTCCAGTATGCCCACAATAATAAAGATAAAATGTTTAGATCTTGATTCCCAAAATCAATCTAGTAAACAAAACATCTCACCAGTTTTCCAAGCAACTGATACTCACAACATGTCAAATGCGGGTGAACAAAAACTATGATCTTTACCAGACGTGAGTAGTGCAAGTTAATGAAATTGAGACAATATCAAGTTATATGCTTATTATATCAATATATTTTCTTATAGACTGTCATAGTGTCATTTTCAGTTCCAGAATTATCTTATAAAAAGATCATTTAGATCCTGACGCAGCCACTCTGACATTCAGAAAAATTCCTTTTCAAGTATAATATCTAAAAGACACCACCAGTTAATAACAAAGGGAGCACGTCATCTTGGACAATGGTAACATGCATGAAATCATGCAATCACAGCTTCTCCCACTGAGAACACATTATCTTGGGCAATGGCAACATTCAGGAAATCATACAATCACAGCTTGTCCCACCATAACCACAACATCAAAACCAAAAAATCAAACAAGGAAACAAAATGCCTACCTGCCTCTTCAATAGAAAGTTGATCCCAAATGCCAGGTCCCCGATGGGCCACTTTCCCAGGGTCTCAGAGTAAGTAAACCTGAGAGTCTCTGACAAAGTTGAGATTGTCTCTAACCACGTAGCCGGTGCTTGAACTAACCTATGCGATACTCGATCAATTCCTAAAGGTACATTACTAGGCACATCAACAACTCCATTTTCATCATCACCATCGTGAGAATTACTTGACTGTAGTTTACGGTTCAATGTATAGTACAAAAAGGCAGCCACACCGGCTGCCGTAGCCATAGTTGCAGTTGCCATGAATCTGTACCTAATGTTCCGAAACAAAAACCAAATTCAAGAAAAATGAAAAATAAAAAGAAAGAAAGAGTCATAATCAGGCCTCAGAAATCTCTCGGTAATCAAGAGCTACAAGGCAGGAAAGCAATGCAATTCAGTTCTCATAACGATAGCAAAAGTCCCAAAAATTGATATAATTTCCACAAAGAACCGACTGTTGCCCACGAACGAGAAACACCCGACCGAATCAATTTCAAGAATTAAACATTTCTTCTCTTGCTAGAAAAATAAACAAACAAACAAACAAAAAGAATAAAAGAATCTGTCATAACCTAAAAATCGAATCTTTACGGCAGAAACAAAAACCCAACGAATAATTAAATTGAATTACATGATGGCAGCAGAAGACTTCTGTATGGTTGCCGAGGAAACGAAGCAAAATTCACAAATTTCCCATCATCAAACTTTCCCCCTCATTTTCTAGGCTCCCAAACAACATCTTTAACAGGGGGGAAAAAAAACCAAAAAACAAAAAAAAAGAAAGACGATATTTGAGAAAATCCAGAAGGGAGAGTGAATTCAAGCCTAAGAAGCATCATCATTGGATTTGCAGAAGCCCAAATTTAAAACAAGAAAATTAACGAACCTGATTTGATTGATCGATGTTACTAACAATAGCCTTCTGATTTCTAGCCAAGAATTAACATATTATGTACCGAAGCCTCTTCCTCTCTCTCTCCCCCCCCCTCTCTCTCTGTATATTACAAAGTTAGCTATTTTATTTCTTTTGTTTTTATCCTTTTCTTCCAAAAAAAAAAAAAAAAACAATTAAAGTTGCTTTATTTATTTATTTATAATGGGGATGCAAAGGTGTGGTGGGTGTTGCAAATAATTTTTTCTTTTTAATTATATTTTTGCGATTAAAGAAATTATTTTTGTTGTTATTTTTCACTCGCGAGCTTATTATCTCTCGTCTAGTTTTTTTTTTTCTTTTTTTTGGGGCACGTTACTATGCATTAATATTCTATTTATAATTATATTATTAATTATAATTATTGATGCAGACATCGTAACGTGCGAGGGCACAATATTGTTTTATGATTATTATTATTAATATTATTATTATTTTATATCGTAATTTGCATTCGTTTTTCAAATTCAATTTCAAGACGCAACAAGGAAAGAAAATGAAGAAACAATTAAATGAAACAGGTTGCTCCGTGAGCTTTTCATGGTTGAGCTTCAAACTAAAGGTTATGTGCCATTGCTCAATGAATCAAGTATCCAGAGTAAGCTTCCCGAGCATGCTATTCTCTCTACCACCAGCCATCACGCATCATTTCCTATGCATATTATGCCCGAATATTAAATAAATAAATAAACCCCCCCCCAGAAGAAAAAGATAAAAAGTATTCATCGGGCCTTTATCGTGAAGACGAACATAGATAACACTCGATCTCGCGTCAGATCAATTCGAAGAGGAAAATATTGAGATTGTAATCATAACGGCACATTTGGTTGTGTTTCTACATAAGGAAGAAGAAGAAGAAGAAGAAGAAGAAGAAGAAGAAGAAGAGTTGAATTTGCACAACTCTCGTACATACGCACACCGTGTTATTATACATTACTTCATATCTAAAGAACCCAATTGCATCAAATTGGGTTCGTGCATTGGCGTGCGCGTCAGTAGTTTACAACGTATATGTTCTAGTCAACACGGTACCCTTTAGAGCGGGCGATACTCACCAGGTAATCTAACTCTTCCTTGGTGATAATGTGCTTTGGAAGTCCGACGCTGAGGTACCACCCATCGGAAGAGAAGGCTTCCTTGATCTTTTCTCTGGAGAGCTTGCGATCGCCATGTACGTCTAATTTCTTCAGAAGGTACGACCTGTTCTCCCATACAAGATTTGTTCGCGGCACGATATCGCCGTCTGAGTCTATCATCACCATCTCGTCTAAGCCCCAAGAAACTTCACTAAAACTGGTTGATAATTAACTAATGACTGGTAAGCAGTGCCTGTGTATACAAGAGGCACAAAACAGATGCCAGGAGCTCTTTGTTCGGATTATAATCTTGCGAGTGGAGACCTAAAGGAAGTGGGCTTATTTATGCACTTTCTCTTCCTTACTGTTATCCATGTGAGGTTCTTGATGTGGTGCTCGTCTCTCTATATTTGTTAATTATATTCTCTTTGTGAGGAATAAAAATAAAATTAAAAAAAAAGTATCTTATTCTATTAGAATAATATATCATTTTCAACATAAACTTTATTCTTTATGCACATATTTCAATTATTTTAATTTTTAAGATATGATTAAATTAGTTATTAGATATTTTTTATTATAAAAAAAGTTATAATATGTTTATTTTTATTAATATTATTTTTTATTTTTTATTAAAAAATTTATTATATATATATATATATTTATTTATTTATTATTATTATCTATGTGAAGTTCTTTATGTGATGCTCATTTACATTATAAAGAAACTAATACTAATAAAAATAATGAATTGATACCAAGAAAAAAAAAATTTATCGTGATAATATATCATTTTCAACATTAAATTTATTTTTTATGTACATATTTTAATTATTTCAATTTTCATGATCCAATAAAATTATATTAACCATTAGATGTTACTTGTTGCAAAAGAAAAGGTGATAATGTGATTATTTTTATCAATATTTATTTTTATTTTTATTATAAAATTTATTAAATTATGAATTATATAATAAAAATAATTATTTTTATTTTCATTAATTTTATATTTTTTTAATTAAAATTCAAGATCTTTAAATAGATATTTAAGTTACTAATTGTTAGAATATCATAAACCACTAATTATATTTCTTACAATATCAATTCTTAAAAATAACAAACAAATTATATTTTACCCTCTAAATTTGAAGAGTAATTATAATTCACATTGTAAATGTTTAAAAATTATAAAAAATAATTCTAATTTACGGGTGTTAACCAAAGTCGACGAAAATAACAAAAAGACAAAATTGCCCGTATGTTTATATATATATATATATATATATAAGAAATAAAAAAACCTAATTACATTTTGCTACAGGTTATTTTTACTTATTATTACCACATTTATACTACAGGTTATTTTTTGTAATCTCTAAACATATACAGTGTAAAGTATAATTACCTCCTAAACCTAGGGTGCCAAATGGAATTTGCCCAGAAACAACACTTCCATTATTCAGCACCAGAGCCTTCCATTGTTTCCAGCAACGTGGAAATTGTAAGTAGCCTACCATTATCGAGAAGGCAAGCCATTGATCTGTCTCAATTGCTCAGTGGAGCGCCACTTTAAGTTCAACGTTACATGTACTGCATTCTAGTTCAGTAATTATTGTTTTTTTTTTTTTTTTTGTGTGTGCTGGAAAGACAAAAAAAGTTAGAATATTTGTAACAGTGAACAAGGTTGTTGTGTTTGTAATATGAAAGCTCCCGGCTCATTTTTCTCTTCTTCTGTGATTTTCATAATTTAGAATTCATTCTAAGCCAGTGCGACTGAGAATTTTCCAGATGTGTCACCATTTCCCACCTTTGCCGAGCTCCATTCACTTGAACCCGGGTTTTGAACAAAACTTACTGGTCTTGTATTGGAACTTTTCTTTTTTCTCCATTGCCAAAGTATCTAGCAAGTTCAACCACCCTATTCTGATTCTGAACAGTCTAGTCGCTTAGAGTTTTTAGTTAATTGATTATAATTAAAATTCAAATTTAAAATTTCAACCAACTTAAATACCAATAAATTATAATTAGTCACTTGAGATTTTAACTCTTTTGAATCCATGTAAAAGATGAGAGCTAAACTTCATTGTTTCACGTTTGTGGGCTTTTAAAAAATTGCGTTTCTAACTAATGAACTATAATTTATTGATATTAGTCTTTTTTTTTTTCTCTTTATGATTAAAGTCTTAATTGACTGAAAAAGAAAAAAATAGATTTGAGCTTCTGCTGAAGACTTGAAGGATGAGACTTTGTTGCACATGAAGGTCTTCATGTCACACACTTGATTTTGGACTCAACAAAATTCCATTCTGGGCTCGCAGCAGCTCCACAATTGATCCGCTAGACAATTATACTTTGCCAAACTACGATTACATATTGATCCCCCATCGTGATTAAATTTACCAACATTCACGCATGAATCAATGCCGAGTGCTTCTTATTCAATCCTGCTATTGCAAATTACTAGTAGTCATCACTGTGAGAGGATGCGTCAGCTCCGTCTCCGAGCTGGAGGACGATGCTTTCTTTTTGCTTCGGTCGACTATTTATTTATTTATTGGATATCTGTAGAGAAAATGGCTAGACAATTGTAAGGCAAGGAGGAGGGGTGAGGGAGAGGCGGGCAAGGATGGGGGTGAGGGAGAGGCGGGCAGCCACCAACGCGGCTAGGCCGTGTCCTCGGTCAACTATCTTTTTCCCATCAGTTTGCATGATAAACAGGTCAACCTCACAGTCCATGAGAAATCCGGTCAAACAAGTAGAAAGACAGTTAAAGACTGCATCTGTTAATTGCACTCACAAGATCTAATGAAAAGTATGAGAATAGTGACCGAAGCAATTTTCCCCTCAAAGAGGAGACATTTTTTTACACAATTAGAGTACAGCATTGATGAACACCATTTCCTAGTATTTGTACACGACAGGAAAAGAAAAAAACAAAAAAACCCCTTGGTTTCATCAACCCACCTGTATACTGCAGTCCCCTCGGAGTCCTCATTATGTCAAAAAGAAGACCTTTATAATCTTGGCACACAATTTGAACAAGTGTGTGGGCAGGACTCGACGAGTTGTCCATTGTAACAGAGACGCTAGAGGAAGTAAGCAAGCAAACTTGGGAGTTCATCAGGGACTTCCAAGTGAAGCATGTGTCCTGTAATCGTAGTTGGAAGAAATGAAGATTCCTGTGAACACGCAGTAATTTCAGGGCCAACCATTTCTACGTCACAGCTTATCATTGCACCTCCCATAACAGCTTTTCGATGATCATATGTCTCCTCCTCCTGTCTCTTAGTTGTAAGTAGAAGGTGCCTTAAAAACACCATAAATAAAACATTACAGGAATATATAAAATGGATCTAAGAAAACTAATTCTTGTTCCTTCAAATCTGTCTGATAATTAAAATAAAACATCGCGAAAGTTCAGAGCAAAAAATGTGCTTTAAAGGAGAAAGTGCATCTCTATCAATAAATTCAATTCCAAACCATCCCCTATATTTTATCCTACATAACAAGCAAAAGAACATGATATGGTAAGCAGCTACTGCACAAGTGTGTCAACTTGTCATTTGGACATTATGCATCTGTCAAAGCAGAAATCCAAATCATCTACTACCAAAATGCTAACAGTGAAATCAACTAAATTCTATAGAAAGTCAGAAGAAGAAGAATTTTCTAAGATGCAGAGACCACAGAAAACTGCATTAGAATGACAAGGCAAAACTCCAACACACAGTTAGTCAATTTAAAAGATAATCCGTGTCATCCAGTATGGATGATTCCATACTTTTAAGATATTTAACATTTTGTATGCAATAGCAAAGTTAAAAAGAAAAACTCAATTTTGAATGAGATGCGGGTTAAAACTTTTGCAGTAGAATCTTGTTATGTTTCTCTCAGGTTTGCAGACATTTTACACATGATGAGCACCATATATGATACAAATAATGCAAAACTCCACAACCAGGACTTTCACAAATATTTCACACGGCAGATTCACCTTCAAATATATATATATATATATATACCAACTACAGTAAATATACATGATTTTTTTATTTTTAATTTTTTTTTGGTTATAAAAAAAAAAAAGGGATTGGAACATGCAAAAAGGCGTTACAAATGCAAGCAAGATCAACATAGGAACAAGTGAGGTAACAAGCATGTGACATGTATACTTGACAAACTGCATTTTCGGCTAGTGGATAAAACTACTGATGGGAAGAGTAACGCAAAACAACATTAGATGACTTGATTGCAGGAAAGATGAGAGACAAAAAATAGTGAAACTGTCTGAATAAGAAACAAATGAGATCAACCAAATCTTGGAATATTGAGGACAGTATATAACTACAGGCATTTGACAAATAAAAGCCCACTGCATATTCAGCTAGCAGAAAAAAATATTGATGGAAAAACAAACACAAAACAACAGCAGCTGAAGTGGTTGCAGGAATGATGAGAGATACCATAGCCGCAGCGGCTAATTTAGTCGGCAGCCTTGGCTTCAGGTTTTGGCCCGAAAGGCCCCACCCCAAGGACATGTTTATCCGTCCAACCCCAAAACGCCTTGGTTTGATACGTTAACGCCGGACCGGAAGGGGGACTCCCTGGCTTGCAACGTAATGCAAAACACTTGACCAGCAGCAGGTCCACGACTTGCCTTCACAATAGACTCCAGTTGTAGATTGGCTCTCCATTATCAAACACACCCAAAATTAAGTAGAGTGAAAAAATTATCATCCTTGAACACCAACATAACACAAATGAACAAAAAGTAATAACACGAGAGGAGGAAGAGAGGGTGAAGGGGGCTCTACGATGAGAAAACCTCTCGTTCGTCGTGTTCCTCAATAGCAACATCCGCACAGTCCCTCACCCGCTCACTCGGTGGATAAGCTATCCTCGTCGTCCAAATCAACAGGTCGAACCCCGCCGAAAACACTCGCATTGGGAACAAAATCAACATCAGAACCCCGATGATACCAAAACCCATCTAACCATTAATGGGGCAATCAATCAAGCTCAAACTCAAAAATAACCGTTCAGTCGGGACTCGCTCGAGTCGGGTGACCTTTTTTCTTTTTTCTGTCTCTTTTTTTTTTTTTGTATTCACAAAATACCAAAACTTAAATTCTAAAATGCCGCGTGTTCTTCAGTTGTTCGATTGCCTTTACTTCCATTATTTTATGCAGAACGAAGTGGAGAGAAGAGCTAAAGTTCGCTGCCTTCTGCCTCCTGGGTCTCTCTCGGTGAAGGTCCGGCAGTCGTGGCCTTTGTTGATAATTTGAATTTTTATTTTTCAAAATTTAAATTATAATTAAAACAAATAATTTAAAAAAATTATTTACCTTTATTATATAACTCACGATTTAATAAATATTTTAGTGTCATCATTCATTGTTCAATAAAAAGACATGAGATGTAATGGAGAGGAAGACCAACCGATACGCCCGGTGTTATTGATGCACCGTACATATTTCTCGTGGGCCTCGTCTGTATATGTGGCCTGCGAAATTATTCTACGAGAAATGGGAAATATGCACAAATCAAACTGAAAAGGTATATATATATATATATATATATATTGATGCAAATAAATTAGATGGGTTTTGCACATCTAATTTTACATATTACAATTTTATTATCATTGATGATACATTTTTAATCCTTTAATACGTTATTATAGTTGACAGTAAGAACCATGAATGTGAGTATAAGAATTATAATAATATAGCATAAATCTAGATTTGAAACGAATCAAATTGATTAAATCTCTAATTAAAGTTTGATCTCGCGTACCGTATATAAAGGGGATGGAATTGTGATTAATTAAGGCTCACAAAATAACATAAAAAAGCCTAATTAATCTTGAAGCAAAATTGATTCGCTATTGGGGAAGAGTACATATATCCTTCTTTTAGAATTTTCCAACTTTCAATTACAGAGACATCTCAAAAGCTAGACATTAATTAACATGACTAAGTTTGCGGTTTCTTTTTGTTCATTGAATAGTCTGGCAATGTTGATGACAGGCCCCGCTCCCGAGTCCCAATCATGATCCAACGTAGTTCATGCACTTGATCAAGTAATTATTGGCGATATAATCTCAATTTCGACTAACCCTTAACGGCTCGCTTGATTATTCTCATAAATCAATGACCCGAACCTAGTTACGTGACACTGCAATTGTCAATTATAGTAGTGAACTTTTGGATGTCCGTTTCCCTTTACTCAATAGCTTTGGAAACCGACCCTTCGTATATAGCCAGATCGTTTGGAAAGGGATTTGGGGGGGACTACTTTGCCTCCTAAAATGGAAAAAATAAAATCTATAGTTGGGTCATATATATGAATGAATCAATAGTTTAATTAGACTTACCTCTGTAACCAGTTTACGCAATCAACCAAGCACTCAAACTTCGACTGCAATCTTGTAATGCAATAATAGGAATCAAGTCAAGAGAGGGCGATAAGTGACACTTTGATATCAAAGTTACTGTTTTTGGAAAGGCAAATGCTAAGTCACGGTTCGAATTACTTTGCAGTCATTTGACCAACAATCAACGTGATAAGTGCACCGTTTGTCTTTATCATGATTTATTGTTCTTTTCTTTCTTTTTCTTTTCTTTTTTTTTTTTCCCCCACATTTATAGACACAAGTCGGCTTCGTTTGATCTTCAAATAATCCAATTCTACTTCCCAACCGAGGAAAGGTAAGCCATAGATGTGCCCCTATACTTCTATGGTTGGACACAACAGATTATTTATAATTATATATAAACCTCCCAAAACAACATCAACCAAGACAAACTCTTCGAGAGAAATGTTTGAGACTTTCATGACCATCTCAGAGTCGTCTTGCTTGTGAATTGTGCGGGAATTTTTGAACTTAAGTGAGGAAACAGTTATCTTTTTAGACTACGATAATATTAATAATTTTTTACATTTTTATGTGTGATTATATAATTATTTATACATTGCCTAGTTGAGTTTGAGGAGAAATCAAATATATATATATATATATATATACTCGTGATTGTCAAAAAATATTATTGTGATTCATTTCCATTCATGACGTGATTACATTGATCTTTTCAACTTATGATTCTCTGTATTGTTATATGACTATGCAATTATTTTAGATCATTGTACAGAGCCCTGTGAATGTTCTTCCCAGGGTAGAAACCGAGAAGACTATAATTAGTTACACGACTAGATGAGAGGAATACGTAGGACATATAAAGAGGATAGAATACAAAATAGACGCAAGACATATAAAGAGGAAAGATTACATTTACAAAATTTCATATCAGAAGAGAAAAAACAAACGTTGAATTTAAATAACAAAGTTCACTGACTTTCTTATGATTTGGATAGGAGTCTTAATGATCACTCAGGTATTCAGTCTGACAAGTGACATGCTGATCTGAATGGGTTAATCTCACGGTTGTTAACTGCCCTGAATTCAAGCACGGCATCTATCCAGTGTCTGTATCCGCTCCAAACCTATGACATGATTCCCTAAACATGTCCCGACCCTTTTGGGTGAAACCTTTATTGAGGGTGTGGAATGATCCAAAAACGCATTCTTCACATGCAAAAGTGGGAAACCGAAGTCTTTGTCGTGTGCAACTGCAAACTTTTGTCGTGTGAAGATAGTACATATACCAGCAGCTCTTCAATTAAGGCATTCAAAAGGACAGTTTCTGCAAACCCCATGTTTGTCTTTGTTTTGTTTTTTTTTTTTTTTAATGGTCAAATTACATGGTGAAGATCGGAACAAGTTATTGAAATTGGTTGTCCCACAACTATTGCCTTGTCTTCCTCTGTAAAGTGTGCAAAAGCCCTTTTCACCAATTGATGCCAACAACCGACCAATTCACGCTCTCCTTTTCTCTAGTCTTGGCAGCAATTGGTTAAGTTATTATGACATGTTTTGTCCTTGATCTACAATTGGACCACTGTGAGTCCTTGAAAGCACAAGACTGCTGCGCTACGGTGTTACGGTAGCTCGGAGAATGATTTCAAACATAGGCGTCCTTATTTTATTTTTCATAACTATTTTTTAAATTAATTTTTAAATTACAATAAAATAATATTACCATTACACTAAATTCAATTAAGACCATTGAAAAATTTGCCAATAGTTGAGGTTTATATATGCTCGTGCTTTAAAAAACACGGTGATGATGGAGTGGGGGGCTAAAGGGGTTGCGTAAATTAGAATGCTAATCTAATCAGGCCCAATAATTAAAATAATTGAAAAATAATGTCATAAAGTTTATGAAATTGGTATTCATCACTCATAATAATTCAAATTAGTTTCAAGTACATGCATCGACGATGCCAAGAAATTGTTGATTGACTCATAATTAGCAATTGACTAGGAGACGGGACTTGTGGATTTGTTGTTTAAAAGTGACTTAACTAATATTATAAAGACACGGAAGATTAACACATATTTGTAGTTGTAGACTTTAGGGTTGGCCAGCATGGGCTGCCGACTCTAGTCTATAATAAACTTAGCAAAAGATGTCAATGCGACACGACATTACTACAATTTTCTACCCAAAACAGCGTAGGTCATGTCTTGGGGCAACGCGTTTTGACTAGCCGTATTTTTTGTCCTTACATGGAAGCATAATAATAATAATAATAATAAATTATTATTATTATTATTATTATTATTATTCCAAAAGAGAAACAGATGATGCGAAAATTATTCGCAAAAAAGAGGAAGAACTTCCGTAGAAGTTCTCCAATCTTTCTTGCATGGGGGCCTTCATAATTAAGATTGTAGACCAAGTTGCCTGTTGGGTGGGATAATTAGGAGCGTAGTCACCATAATTAGGATGGGGCATAGATGGAATTTTAAGATTAGATTATTATTATGGAAGCAAAAAATTTTACCATGCACCGTAAACACCCCAATTCAATTAAGAATGATAACCAAATTTGGTTAAATGAAAGAGAAAAAAAAAAAAAAAGAAGAAGAAAGAGAGAATGGACTAATAAAATGTTTTTTCTTCTTTTCTTTCTTTCTCTTTTTTTTTTTTTCAAAAAAGGAAGATGTAGAACGATTAAAACTCAATTAAATTCAATTTACAATAGAACGCAGGTGACCAAATTAAATTTAAAATGAAAATTTTCTTCTGAAATTGAAATTGAAAATAATTTTTTTAAATATAAAATTAAAAATTTATTATTGTTGTTACTCGGAGAATAGAGCAACTCAAATTAACAAGGGCTAGGGAAATCTCCGAAAGTTGTCGCTCAAACACTCTTATGTTTTACACGTGGCACTCTTCAATTGACCCACTTAAAAAATGAAGGAGAAAAAATTCATCTCACAATAAATGAATTATACAGACATGCAAATTGAATTTATAAATGTATTATTAAATTTCAATTATTAGTTATAGTGTTAAAATTGCATATCTGTATAATAATAGATTAATTAATACATCTTTTCATGAATTTTCAATTAACTGTAACTAATTATTTAGAATAACATAATTATGCGTCTAATTCAAATGTTTAATTTGCCCATCGGCGTAATAGAACAATTCTCACAAGATGATAGAGGGATGCTTGGATGGTAATCCAGAAATCAACGGCCGTAATTCACTCAGACATTGAATGATTACGCAGAGTGTACTTCCTCCAAGTCCTCAATCATTGTCTTTGTCTAACCATCTCTCTCTCTATTTTTTACGTGTTTCTCTCTCTCAATTGTTGATACTTGTTTTGAGTGCGGAACTCTGTGGAAGGAGAAGCAAAAAGCAATCCTTTGGTTTTGTTCATATAGTGATTAGTGATTTGGGTTCTTAGGAAGTAGCCAAGAAAAGGGTTTTTTTTTTTTTTGCTTGTTTGGGGATTGGCAATTTTGTTGAGAGAAAGAAAGAGAAATTAAAGTCTCTCTGTCTCTCTCTCTCTGTTTTTTGTTTTTTTTTTTGGGTTCTGCATATGTTTTGGTTTGTGAGATAGATGATCTTTATTGGAGAAGAAAAGGTTAAACAGGAAGGAGAGTGGGAGAAAGAGAGATAACAAAGATCCTCTCAGAGCCAAAAGGAGGAGGAGTTGCGAGAGATTTCTACAAGTAAATACACCAGGAAAGGTTATTTTCAAGCATTTTTGGTCTACTTCTTCTGCCGGTAATTCTCATAAAGATCTGTTTTTTTTTTTTTTTTTTTTTT
>CM034051.1:10692018-10703894 GCA_019804595.1 Bruguiera parviflora | reverse complement strand
GATGGCGAATATAATATGAAGTAATTCTTTGGATTGTCTTCTCAAAAAAGCACCTAAACTAAACCCACCCCAAAAAAGCACCTGCACCATACCAACTACGTGGCTCGGCTCAATATTAACTTCCATAAAAATAGTAATCCCAGTTGGCCTGGTGTTGACGGGAAGAAAATGATTTGGCAACTAGTATCACTGTCATACGCATAATCTCTGGGACTAGGGTCAAATCAGGAAGTGGCCGTAGCTAATAAGATAGAATTACACCAACACCGCTACTTTGGGGAGGTTTCTAAATGTGTAACGAACCAACATGACAAAACTTTGACAGAACGAAATGTGGCATCCAATTGTAGGCTATTTGCCATCACACCTCTACTTACAATCATTTGTTCGATTATTGAGTATCAGACTTCTAAGGTTTGTGTGATGGCGACTATCCCGAAAAGTCCATCTTGTTTCCTTCAAAGACGAAATTAGTAGATCAGAGACTCCATGTTAGCGTCCATCAATCGTCTCGCTTCGCTCTGTCTATTCCCGCAAATAGCAGTATACCTTTTTCCATTTTTCGGAACGAAAGCAGTACACCTTAGATCTTACAGTATATGTCATCATCCACATTTGTCCATTCTGGACTAACGTTCAGAATTTCAGTTTTAATTGGTCACCCTAACAATTCAGAGTCTAATTATTTATCAAATATTTATTTCTCTGAAGGAATTTCACCTTAAATTCATGTTGGGTATAATATTACTTGCATCCCATAAAAAAGTAAAATATGGTCGGAAAGACTGAGAGATTTGTCTTTTACTTTTTTAAACTTCCACCACGAGATTTTGATCAATAAAATGATATTTTCCTAAATATACATTTAATTAAGAAGATGACTCACGTAGATGTGTATATATATATATATATAAATAGATAGACGTCATACAAATCATATGATGCAAGGCATGAGTCAGGAAATTAGAGATAAAATGAACTTAGATTTATTAGACACCACAGTGATATCCAGTAATTTTTATTTTTTACTTTGCTGCCTCAATAAGTCTTGAAACCACTCCGATTCCAATCCAGCCTGATCATCTTTTGTAGAAGCCACAGTGGGAAAATCGAAATCATCATGAAGTATGTCATCAGGAGCCAAGACGGTTTGTCTAGAATTTGAATTTGGAGATAACAGACCCGCCTGGTTACATATATTACCGTCATCAGCACCAGACGATGCCCCATAAGCAAAATTATCAACTTGGTCTGAGAAATCCATGTTGAGCATATCAGTCAGGAACTGCTCGTCTATCTGAAAATCCAACAAAAATTCTGAAGAAATATCCTCCATGGGTGCCACCGGCAATGACTTGTCCAAGGTGCAATACCCTGCGGACTCCGTCGAATTTGGGGCCAAGTTTGGTGCTACCGATGGCATAATGCCAGGGTCATCATCAAATCGCTGTTTTTCGCGACCATCGTCTACTAACAATTCTTGGGGTACGATGACCTTCCCGCACCTCGATGCTCGAGTCCGGATTGGACTTGCTACAGTAGCGGTTGACCTATGGATTGTGGGGTTTGGTTTCTCTTCCTGAGTTTGATGGCCATTTCTTGATGCAGCATCGTGACTGGGCTTTGCATTTTGGTGATACACTTCATTATTGTTGAATTTCTTGCTAATTTTGGTGTTCCAATAATTCTTTATTTCATTATCGGTTCGTCCTGGAAGCCTTCCAGCTATAAGGGACCATCTGCACAACCCCACCCCCCACAACAGACACACAGTCTAAATAGTATTAGTAACAACAGACATTTGCATTCCAGAGAACCACACCAAGCTATGTATATAATATATGTCACTTCACTTTTACTGTTTTCGTTTTTTTTTTGTTTTTTGGTAGAAAAGACAATGAGTTGCTCTTGCTCACTTTTTCCGCGGTTTTGTCATGTATCATGTACTTCGTGTTGCCTTCAAGAAAATGGACGAGCCTTAATCACGACAATACATGAAGTTTTTGGCATTGTATATGTTGTCATATATATATAATGGCCATGCACGTATAAGTTTGCATGTGAATAACAAAATTTAGAAAAGCGAAACAGCATAAGCTGCTGATGAGTGAGGTCTAAAGAAAGAGAGCGACCCCGTATATTTAATTATCTATGATTAACTGTTCACCTGTTTCCCAGGAGCTTGTGGAGCCTGACGATGAGGTCCTCTTCATCGACTGTTATATTTCCTCTCTTCACACCAGGTTTTAGATAGTTCAACCATCTCAATCTGCAGCCCTTCCCACACCTCTTTAGACCTGCACGAGCCACATTAAAATTGTTGGCATTTCCAATTTTTGCACGAAATATTTAAGGCTCTTGCTTTGTGTGTTCTCCCCCTAGTGAATGAAGTATATACAGACTACAATTTACACGGCAACTATTGATGGTCACCTGCTTTTTCGGGTAATTTTCTCCATTTTCCTTCACCATGAACCTTAATGTAGTCTGTGAGTAGCTTGTCTTCAGTGGCTGTCCATGCCCGTCTGTTCAAACCTTCCTTTGCACAACAAGGACTTCT
This sequence comes from Bruguiera parviflora, assembly GCA_019804595.1. Classification (NCBI taxonomy): domain Eukaryota; kingdom Viridiplantae; phylum Streptophyta; class Magnoliopsida; order Malpighiales; family Rhizophoraceae; genus Bruguiera; species Bruguiera parviflora. Next base: position 10,701,334 of record CM034051.1, on the reverse strand, counting down.
TCCCATCTCTCTCTCTCTCTCTCTCTCTCTCTCTCTCTCTCTGACCCTCTTTATGTTGGTTCGGTGATAATTGGCACGGAGAGAGAAAGAGACGTCCACACTCTATTAGTCTGGGTCGTCACATATGACTCTGGGGCATGTCATTGTTCGCTTAAATATATTATCAAGATGGTGTCCACGAACCGTGAAATTGAGCATGGTTCACTCATTCCTATTTAGTTAAGTATTTAGGACATATTTCACGCCTAGACTTTATAGCATTTAGTAACCAACGAAATTTTGGGTCTTTTTGCCTATGTTTTGGGGTAACCATCGTATTGCCTAACATAATTTAGTAGCATATTGTTCTTATAAAAAAAAAAAAAGAATTAAATTCAAATACTTGTCAGTTATCAATTATTATGCCAAAACAAAAAAAGATCTAGTACAAAAATCTCACGTAATAGAGTATAATAAAGAATTAATTGCTGGTAAAATTACTTTTATTTTTAAATGAAGAATTAGTGCAATAATATAATCATTACACTAAAATTTATTTTCTTGTTCTATAAATTTTTAATCAAATATTTTAAATTTTAATTTGTTACTAAAATTAAGTTTATGATGATATTATAATAATTTATTTTTTTCTAGTTTGATAAACGTTAAATTTTGAAATTCAAATCTAAAATTATAAATTTAAATAACTCTAATGCATTTTTGAACTGTTTTTACTTCACCTTTCTATGGTAACCCAATGTTTAAAAGAACTCGTTTTTGAGAAAAAACAAAAACAGTCATCGTTGATGCACTCACCTGCCCTTCTATCATGTCGTGCCCGCTGTCTCCCCCAAGCTACCTTTCATGCATGCCCTTGAAAGTTGGTAGCAAAACGGACAGCTAATGGTGGACTTATATGCCGTCAATCTTACTATAGCACGGCTGCATCTATGGTCGGTTGATGCCCAATAATAATTGGTTCGATGTTACAATAGGTGCCTGAAAGAAGACAACTTGCTGGTGAATGCATATCACGTTGCCATGGTGGTCAATTCATAACTGTACCTTTAGAGGGCCACATTGGTCCACAGTCAATTTTCCTTAGGTCCTTGGCCACCTACAAAATATGGAGATTTCCTCACCGTTGCACATGTACCTGTTTTCTACAGCTATGGACCTCGTCATGAATTTTTATGGTATCGCATGCTTGACCACGCAAAATTTTGTTCTATTTTATTCATATTGTATTAGTTTTTGTGGATATTATTTTACTTTTGTCAAAATATATAATTTTTTTTTAAAAAATTATTATTTTATTATATATATATATATATATATATGGCGAGGTTGATAACACGTGCATTTAAAAACTGCCTTCCAATTATAAGACTCTATCTATTAAAATATATTTCTGTTCATATATGTCCATCATTGCTGCACTTACCATATCAGCGTGAAATTGGTCAATGTAAGAATTCACAACCTTCATACGATGTCATGCGATTAATTCATTTTCATTTTTTTTTTCTTTGTTGTCTTTTTCCCCCGAATGCTCAGAACCAACGGACCAACACCATCGGAGAGGAAATTCTCAAACATCATAATCTGTATATGGTGATACGTGGTTCCATGGCATTCACATAACTCGGCAGCCTCACCTAATTTATGAGTCCGACACATGTACTGTTCATATACAGTTACTGTACGTGACTGCGGCAATGTAGCCGTGCAGTCAGCTTGTGGAGCTATTATGACTGTCTTGAGTTCTTCATAATTCTAGGCGTTAGAGTATATTTTTCGGTTTAGAGCATTATGTCGTGCAATTTTGCTGGGAATTCCTTCTGCGATATAATTTAGAAGGTTCCGTTTGAATTTTTTAGCACCATTTTTTTGGCTACTCAATAAAATTTTGACGTGAAAAAACCAAAAAAGGAGATAAATATGGTAATAGGAGAGAGTAGCTTTTATTTCCTGAAATCACATAGCAATTTCAAGTACTATTGGTGAATGTGAGTTGGCCTACTTTGGTTTCATTACAGCACTTGCCACGTAGGATTAAGAACTTACTACGTCCCATGCCAAAATATTAAATTGCTAATTCAAGTTTAACTTTATGGACTGAGTCTAACATTGACTTGCCCCCATAATATGGAGTGTTGGTCTCCTGAATTGGATTTTTTCAATTGGTCACTCAATTCACATTTAATCTCGAGTTCAAGTAATAAGAACAAAATAACTAATAATAAAAAAATAATAAATAATAAATAATAAAATATAAATAATTAAAAATAAATAAGATAAATGAAGTGAGAATATATGTAATAATATAAAATAATTTGTCTCAAATTAAAAATTTATGTTAGTTCCTTAATATTCATTTATTAGGAGCTTAATTTACTAATTTTTTTTATCTTTTATAAGATAAAATAATTTTTTATATTATGTTATCTTAATTTAAATCTTAATAATATTTTCACAAAATTTTTATACTCTTACTTTATTATTTTTTATAAAAATATTCTTTTTTTTAATTTTAATTTAGGCACTTTTATTTTTTTTTACAATCTCATTTTTTTCATTCTAACTTTTAATCTCACTCTTGTGTTCACATTTCTCTTTTTATTAAGTGTGTATAACAAATAACTCTTCTTTTTCTCTAACTCTTTACTTGCAAAAAAGTACTGCAATTCTATTATAGACAAATAAAACAAACTTAAAGGCAAAACATACCAAATTATTCATTAAAAATTAATTTTTTTCATAAAGAATATTAATTTTCAAAATAAGAAACTTTTCTCTCTAATACATCAATTGATCACAATATTTAAATCAGTTGACTAGTCCAAAATTTTTGTAACAATTTCAACCTTTCACACTTTCAGTTTGTTTAGTCTTATTAGTCAACCACAATTATTGGTCATATTAATTGATGTGAAATTTTATAATTTTTACACTGTTAAAATTTTTAATTCTCAAGCTATCTTATATTGACTAACTTAAATTCTTTGTAATTTTTGCAATGTTGAAATTTTTAACTTTTGAGTTACCTCTAGTCAAACACAACCACTAATTAGGTTTATTGGTTTAAAATCTTTATAACTTTTCTCTTTTCAACTTCATTGGTATCCAGCTGACTGGGGGTATTGGTTTAGTTAATCGACATAAATTCTCTATTTCTCTTAACTTTTCTTCTCTCATCTACTAATTGACTAGTTAATACTATAAATCGACCAATTTAAAATATCTATCAATTTTTAATTTTCACAACTCTTTCCATCTTTCATTAAGATCACATATGATCTCACTTAATACTTTTCTATAAATAAAAATTTGATAGAAAATAATATTTTTATGCGTTGTTAGTTCAAATTAAATTTAAATTTTAGAGAAATTTTCATAGTAAGTATGAATTAAGATAATAACCATCCAAAAAGAAATAATACTTGCCTAGTAAGTAACTATATCAATCAAATATAAGGACATATGAAAATATTGAGTATTAGAGTATAACATATGATACCACCAATCTTAGAAATGTCCTTATATATCACAAAAATTTCAACAATCTTAACTTAAGTTTCACCATTCTCTCCTTTTTTTATGATGACAATTATGGTTGATTAATGTAAGAGATTTATAAGAAAAGAATGCAATAATTGCCCTTGAATCTATGATCTTTCCCTTGCTAATATAATTCAAGCAACAAGACAATGATCAATCAAATAAGACTAAACATCAATGATCATTCAAATAAAGGGAAGACATGGTATTAGAGCAAATATTAAGGAATTATAGATGACAAAGCAAACAATAAGTATAAGTAGTAAGGTAACAAATTAAGATGCTATCATCCAAAATTAAAAGGTTCAAAGGTTTGATAGGGGGTGAATGAGTGGAATCAAATTCAAGATTTAAGAGCTAAGGTAAGATCAAAGTCTCATCAATCATTCATTTGTTTCCTTCTTTGGCATCATCAAAATAAAATTGAATAGTTTATAGTGTAAGAATTTCACTAATGCCTCTTGTTAGAGCTTTTTTGGATAAACCTTCTTTCTTTAGTAATTTAAGGAGATAGAGAGCTAAGAGTGGCCTCAAGAAAGATCCATAGTGAACACTAGTAGCAAAAAAGGTGAGTCTACCATAAAGGTGAAAAGATAAAAAACTCTCAACTCAAAAGCTATTTACATGTTTCATTGTGATTTAAGTTTTAAGTAAATATAAGGAGGTATCATCATATAAGATAACAAAAGAGATGTTAGAAGGTCAAAATCATTTATAAGGGTACAATACAAATAAAAGATATAAAGATCAATTTGCTCATCCTTAAATAAAAACTCTTTGAAATGAAGAGTGATAAGATGATCTCAGAGATATACATAAGATTTACAAATGTCATTAATCCACTTAACAACCTTGGGAAGGAAATTGAAATAAGTGATCTTTTAAAGAAAATATTAAGATCACTTTTAGAATCTCGAAACCCTGAGAATATTGCAATTATTGAATCTAAAGACCTAAACATATTAGGCTTAATTATGTTGATAAGATCTCTACTGACTCATAAAATGACTTTAATTAAGAATATTGTTGAAAAGAAAAAAGGAGTTACTTTTAAAATCTCCATTTCCAAAGAAAGTGATAAGGATGATAAAAGTGATCAATACAATCAAGAGGATTAAGAGAAGCTTATCATATTGACTAAAAGGATCGCATAACTTTGGAGAAAGGAAAAAAAATATGATGAGAAATCCGTTAAAAGTAATCGAGATAAGGATAAGATCATTTGTTACAACTGTAACAAACCTAGTTATATTATTTATACTTATTTTACAAAAAAGAATAGTGATAAAAAGTTAACAAAAAAAGCCCTTAAAACTACTTAAGATGACTTAAGTGATTTAGAAAGTGATTTCAACAATGTTGGAGTTAACCTAACATTTTTAGCTATAGAGGATGAGATAAATTCTTATTATAATATCCTTAACAATAATGAATTTTTGATTAATGAATTGTATAATACTCTAAATCACATGGATAAGAACTTAAAGACATAACTATTAAGAATAAGGGTCTTTATGTTAAGAATGCTTTTAAGAATGCTTTTCTGTAACATGAGGTTAAATTCTTGAAAAGTAATATTGCTTCTCTATAAGTGAAGAATGCTTTTGTTAAAGATAAGGTTAAGTCACTTATTAAAAAAAATAGTGAGTTAGACAATGTTTACAATAAGTAAACATTGGTGAAACTTTTGAATGATAATATTCTTTATAAAAAGGAAGTTTCTAAACTTTAAGAGTCTCTTTTTAAATTTGCTAAAAGTAAAGATAAACGAGACATGTTACTTAACTTTCAAAGGCCTTAAGGTAAAAAGAGTGGTTTGGTTTATTTATCTTATGCACATTAACCTAAAGTTTCCTAGTGTAAGACAACTTATACTCACATATGTACATAAACATCTAGTAGCATAATACATAAAAATGCTCATGCATTATATTATGGTAGAAAAGTATCACACAAGTGTATATATATGTACACAAGTCACACATAAAGGCCTAGAACATTTTGTAAGCATGTATATTCTTATAAAAGATGACATGATCATGATAGATAAATATGATTCTTATGTATATAGATATCATGCTAGAGATTATATTAGATGTTATTTCTGTGGTGCCTAGTCAAACATAAATTTATGTAACTTAAGATAGAGCCTAGATTAATTGTAACTGGGTATACCAAAACTAACACTCAAAAACTTAAAAGAATTTAAGCGTTTAAATTTAGATAAATTGTTTACATGTATATCTCAAAAGCAATATGAAAAAAAGATAAATGGTATCTAAGTGGCTACTCTAAACATATAACTGGGAATTATGAAAGTTTTATTTTCCTTAAGAAAATTGATGATAAAATAGTAATATTTGGATATAATATTAAAAGCAAAATTGGATAAATTGTTTATAGATCAATTAAGAGAGATTAATCCTAGGAGAGGGAGAAGTTGAATAATAAAAAATCAACTTTAATTTTTGCAAAGATATGAAGCAACACCACTATTTCTCCCTCTCCTACAGTATCACCGATGACCTCCACACCAAGACAAAGAATCAGCATTGAGTATATTTCATCAACAATGTCACGAGACAAATTCTTAGGTTGGTTTAAAATTTTGTGGCTAAGTTTGAATCATATGGTTTCTTAGGTTGTTTCCCCTTCCAAAAATATATTAGATTTATCACCTTTAAAAGAGAACTTTACTCTAAGATGATCAAGTACTTCTTTACAAATATGGAAGTGAACAGGCATTGCACTATGATCACCTCTTACTTGTATGGAAAGGAAGCATTGGCCGCCCACATGAATTTTTGCAAGAAAATTGTGTCCTCAGGACTACCACTCGATCCAACAGTCCATTTGATATCTGCCATGAGACAAATTCTTAGGAGAAGCTTGGTTTCACCGAGGGTTTTAAGATCACCCCCAAGTAGTCCTACAAATACTATTGGAGATATTAGAGGGGCTGCTGCTAAGTGTCCGGTAGCTGTCTCATCACTTTGTCTGGTTGAGATTATGTATACACACTTTTCAGGTGTGGAGATATGGAATAAGGGGGTTCAAAAAAATTGGGAGTGAACGCTGGAGAAAAAAAGAATTACATTTTATCAGATGCAATTAAGAAAAAAACTTACAAGTTTGGAGTTAGGTGCTTAAATGTAGTTGTTTAGTTGTTAAATACAGAAGAACTTCTTTTCTTTTTCCCTCAAAATCCTGTGTGATTTTGTTATGACAGGAATTTTCTACCTCGGAATTTGTTTGAAGTCGCTGAGAAATGATTCTACACTTGAAGAAAATTGAGTTGGTAAATGGATACACGCAAGATTTAATTTGGTGAGCATGATATTATTGTTTAATGGTGAAACCTAACCTCGATTCTCCTTCCCTTGATGTTCAAGATGCGATTACTGTTATCTCTATATTAGATTACTAACGGGAGAAGATCATGTCGCGGATGAACTCTTCCTTTGTCTCACATGACAAATATATTTGAGTTATCCAGTTGTGATTAACAGTTCGGCCTTGCCCTTTGACTTACAAGAATCTCTCCAGATCTCTGCAACTCTTAAGGCCTTTTGATCTCTTGGCAACAAGACGGGCACTGGGGAGAGATATTCGAATAACTGGATTTTATTTATTTGAAATCTGATTTAATTCAAACTCAGAATCCAAATTCAAAAAATTTGAACACAAATAAAAAACATCTAATTCCTAATATATTAAAAATTTAATAAATTTAAATTTTGATACATTTAAAACTTAATAAATTAAGAAATTAGATATATCTAAAATTGATATATCTGAAATATAGATAATCAAATTAAGAATTCTTTCTAACTCACCGTACTTCTACTGCTAAGGATGCAACGAAGGTACATTTTTTATTTAAAATGTGCTTTCATGGTCTAGCATGTAAGTACCAAGGAGAGAGAGTACTGGCTGTATAGAACATTTGATTTCAGGAGAGTAGAAGGAAAACAAGACAATGTTTTAGGCTTCATCGTGTACTTTCTATCGTCAAGGTATTTATGAATGTTCTATCCTTGTCCTTGTGTGGAAAATGCAAGTGTAAAGAATCAAATATCCTGTAAGTGTAGCACTTTCGGTTAACTAAAGTACATGCCCGTTCAAGGACTTCATTCCAAAAAGTGCTGTTAATGGTACTCCCCGAAATTTCAGCTTATGTAACTTTTTTTTTTTTTTTTCCTGGTGTTTCTAGTAGTTAGTTACAGTCCATCTTTTTTCTTGCATCGAAAATATGTAATTTATTTTTAAAAATGCAATATATCTTTTTTCGACGAATGCAATACATTTTGCTAGAAAATGCATTACATTTTGGTTTTTAATAAGAAAAGAAAAGGGAACTGATCGAAGCACCCACCTGACATTTCCCTTTACATGTTACAACGCGTTCTTTTTTTACTCTACAAAAGATGTCATACCATTGATTGACACGCTTTTTGCCTTGTGGTTAGCAAGTACTAATTAGAAAAATGCTAGAATTTAAAATTAAGAAAAAAATTGTAAAAAATATAAATCAATAATTTTAAAATATTAAATTTATAAGTGATTTACTCACACTATCTTAATAATCTCTTCCTTAATTTGAGTGTATACATATTATTATTTTTATTTTTAAACTCAAAATTAAAAAAATTAAATAAAATTTAAATAAATAATAAATTTATTAAATCAATAATATATTTTAATTTAAAATTTAAAAATATCAAATTTATATATGATTCTCTCTTATATATTATTTATTTATTTTATTTAATATAAAATTTTTTAATTATACAATTTATTTACTCACACTTAAAATCTTAATAAGTACGATACAAAATACATGCTAACATAATCAATGGAGCAAAGACCCCGGAGTGGACAAAACCAGCTCGTCCTTAGGGCAACGTATTCAAGATTTTGGGATGTGCACTGCAGATGTTGGATTGAATGTGCATGAAATTAGAACTTTCATGTTAAAATATTTCTCGCTAAATTTCCTTTTTGTTTTTTTTTTTTTTTCTTCATGTTTCTTTCGAAAAAAGATATATGAACGGGTTGGGGTGGAAGCAGGAAGAGAGGATTGAGGTGGTAGCCATAGAACCCACGTGTGGGTATGGGTGTTTTTTATTTTTTATTTTCATAAAAAAAGGTACAATATAACAAAATAAATGTATAATCAAAGTAATAAAATGTACAGACAACTATCAAAATATAATGTTTATAGATGTACATTAGATGAAACTTATTACACATTATTATTAACAAGTTGCATATTATTTTGGATTTATTACTTATTGTATCTTAAAGAAAAAAAGAAAAAAAAAAAAAAGAAAGAAAAAAGAACGCAGAGTTCACGCCCATCCACCTCCTTGCATTAATTTTGCCCCGTCTAGCTAGTTGGAATTTCTTTTATTTGTTTTTCACCGTGGCCTTCAGATTACCGTCACATATTTTGAACGAGATTAATGTCACATATAAGACGCAATCCAACGCAGACCACGTACATTTTAATGTTTCTATCGATTACGGAGCATGGACCTTTAGATGGGTGCAAAAGTTGAATTGCTCCATCGTCGGCAAAGGGGTGGTCCCTCAAAAAAACTGAGTGGTCTTTTAGCAAGCATTCACTTAATTAGTAAGCATCTGACCTGAAACTCAAAGCTGCTTTATTCCACTGCGGAAGATCCAATGACATAGAGCTATTGGCATAATCATGTTAAACAGGGATGATTCCTACCATCTTTTGATTCTTATACAAATCAATCCAATACTTGGG